>CANYBF013436642.1:0-18262 GCA_948192965.1 Dalechampia spathulata
TCTCTTTCCATTATCCACATGTTTTAGATCTTCAATTTTGTTTTTGGGAAAAACCGTATTATTTACTCTTATTTTCTTCTTTTCTTTCCTCTATTCAAACTCAAAGCAAGATCTTTATGGATCCTTCAAGTTTCAAAGAAGAAATCTCATTCCTCTATCTTCTAAGAAAAAGCCGTATCATTGTAGAGCAAAAATCTTAGCTTCTTTTTCTTCTTTAGACTTCGAGCTAGATATAGGAATATTTTCATGTCTAGGCCGAAATAAAACCACTGCTGTGAGCATCGATTTTTGTCGGGGCCCAGAGCGAGGCTTGCAAAAGTCACAGACCGGGGACCGTACTTGGGGTGAAAGTGCAGTCTTCCTAAGGGGTTCCCTTAGGGAATGATACGGATTCAAAAGAGTCACAAGGGAGTCGCCACCGGATGGTTCCAGATTGGTCCAACTGACCCATAGCATGAGTTCTAGTTAAACCCTTCAGAGATTAGGTTCGAGTGGTGGAGATCTATTCTATTAGTTCCCAAATCAATTTTACCATTATAGATGGAATTAATTGTCCTAAGCAGGCAAGCATGCGAGTGTAATTGTAAGCACACAGCGCGTCATGTGAATAGGCGTTGCAAGGTTGCACGTAAAATGACATATAAAGCTATATGGCATTTAAATGGCATGGCATATGCATGACATGTGATATAACGATAAAAGTAACATGGCATATGCATGTCATGTGAGCGTGTATGACATATCATATGTATGATATGGCAACCTAAAATTGTATGTAAGCACATAGTATTGACAAATAGCGTATAGCGTTATGCGTTAACGTTTTTGATTTATTTTAGCGTTAGGCGTATAGCGTATCTATAGCGTATGCGCAATGTATGAAGTGTGTGACATGGCATATGCATGACATGTGAGATGAATGACATATCATATGCATGATATGTGAAATGATGATATGGCCTATGCATGACATTGCATAATAAATGGCATACAATATGCATGGTATGTGAATGATGTATGACATATCATATGCGTGATATGTGTGATGATATAATTCATGGCACATGCATGACATATTATATATATGACATACCAAATACGTGGCATGTGAGATGATACGTGACATGACTTATGCATGGCATGTATAGTAGAATGCGCTTGTGTCATGTGGCATGGCATGTGAAATGATGTATCATATGCATGGCATCGCATGTGAAATGATGTATCATATGCATGGCATGGTATAATGCATAGCATACCATATGCATGGAATGTGAAAATGACGTATGACATGGCATATGCCTGGCATGGCATAATGTATAGCATACCATATGTATGGCATGTGGGATGATGAATGGCATGACATATGTATGACATGGCATAGTGGTGCGTATGTGAATGTGTATTCAACATAGTATATGTATGGCATACTGTATGACATGTGTTATGACATACGTCGTGGCATTGTATATGACATGGCATGGCATATACATATGCATGATAAGGCGTATTGATTGATTGAGCGTATTGGATGGCGTATTGGCGTATTTAATGTATTTAGTGTATTTACATATTTATACATATATGCATACAAAATACAGTATGTTATGGCATACAGTATATGCATGGCATGCATAGTAGTATGTGCATGTGTCATGTGACATGGCATGTGACATGATGATATAGTATATTTAAGCAAATATACGAATAAAAATAAAGGCCGGTGAAAGGGATCGAGGAAATTAGGGGGTACACATGAGATAGGGTATTATTACAGACTGAATAATAAATCCTATCCTATTATAAAAATTCCTCGCATACATAATTTCCTGGGTATTAAGTAATACCCCTCTTTCCCTTCGAGTTGCACGATCCAAAATGCACGATGGATTAATATGCAAAATAAAAAAATAAAATTCATTAGTAGCAAATGAATTTTAGATTTAATTGACTAGTCCAATACCATTTAAAAGTACAAACCAAGAGTCAAAATCCAATAATTATTAGGCAATAATTGAAACAATAAACACGAGCCGAATTGTGAAAATTCATTTTAATAAAAATAATTTTAAGTAAAATTATTTTTGTTTGATCATGGAAAATTAAATGGAAGGGCTCACATCACATCAGATTTATTGGAGAAAGCCACTCGACCAAATAAAATCCAATCCTTTCAAAAATCACATTTATATGACTAAAAATTGCATTTTTATCGTAAAAATTAATTTGAGGCCAAAATTAATTAAATGTAATTATTTTATGACTTTTCCAGAATATTCAAGCCACTGTAAAGCATCAAATACCACTGGATACATAAAAAATATAGCGAAATATGGTCCAAAATACAGTTTTTCTGGAAAAACGCGAGGGATGTGCGCCACGCATCAGGCGATGTGCGCCACACATAGACTATGTGTGGCGCACATCAAAGGCCAATCTATAAGAAAATTAAATCTGTTAGTACATAAATGATTTACAGATAAAAATACGTAACTTTAATGAAGACAATACCTCATTTTGAGCACGAATCGGCCTTCGGTTTAGCAAACCAAATAATTAATTAAGCAATTAATTGAAATAAATAATTTTAGAGTCAAAATCAAGTAGATCTGGATAATATTTGATAGATCCAGAACCCCAATTGCACAGAAAAAGCCACTGGAGTTGCCAGAAAAATCAGATCAGAAAGTGGTTCGGGCGAAAACTGGGTTTTTCTGTGAAAATCGAGACCTATGTGCGCTGTACATAGGCCAATGTGCGCCACACATAGGCTGTGTGTGGCGTACATGGGCACATGTATGGCGCACATGGCAGAGAAAACAGAGGGAAAATCAGAAATTTTTCAATAGAAACCCTAGATCCGACCCCGATCTAGGTAGATCAGACCCGAAAATGAGTTTTGTTTCATGGATTTGCATCCAACTCAAGAAAAAATAATCTTAAAGTTAAAATTATCTTAGATCCAGCAAGTATTTGGCAGATCCAGAACATTTAAGGCATGAGAAGGCCCTAAACATCACTGAAATAGCCAGATCGGGCGAAAAAATGAGTGAAAATGGGAGAAAAATAGCATTTTCTGGAAATTTTTGGGGCAATGTGCGTAGCACATGACCTTATGTGTGCCACACATAGGCTGTGTGTGGCGCACATGAGGTGATGTGTGCAGCACATCCCTCAGCAAATAGTAACAGAAACATGAAAATTAAAGAAAAGAGGGAAATTTACCTTATTCCAGCCGGATTTTCTTCTTGGTCTTGCTTCCTTCCATGCTTAGGGAGCCTAACTAAGCCAATTAAGTCCCTAAGACCTAAGGATTTAATTAATTAAGTGTTTAATTAATTGTGAGAGTATTTTGACAGAGTTTTGCCTTGCTTTTGGAGCAAATTCGGAGTCCATTTTACAGACCCCAAGCTCTATATTTATAGAGCAATTTTTGGGCGTGGCAATTTTGTAATTTTTTCCTGGATTTGAAAAATTCAAAGGCAATGTGTGCCACATATCATGTGATGTATGCCACACATTGTCAATGTGCTGCGCACATCAGGTGGTGTGCACTGCACATCACCTTTTGACCCATTATGTGGGGCCCACTGTGGTTGCTTTGGGATGTGCACCCTGAGCCTATAAGTGTTATTCGATGTGAGGAAAAACTTTGTAGAACAAAGTTTTTCCAAATTCGGTCGTGAGAAGGCTCTCGACCAAACGTCTTTACTATGCAACGTGCGGTGCACATAGGGCGATGTGCATCGCACATTGCATTTTTACCCCATGCGCGCTGGCTCGTATGAGCAAAACTATATGTGTGCCATATGTCAACTAAAGTGCAATCGACATTCTAAGAAACTTTGCAGTTATAAGTTTTCTCAAATTCGGCCCCGAACATCGAGTTTCGGCTAATGGACCCATTTTAGGGTTTGCGATCCTATTTCGGCCCAAGATGGCATTTAGCATGCCAAAAGGTCGTGCCTTGCGTAGGCATCAAAATAAATGTGTTCTGTATGCATAAAACACTTGAAATGGGATAAGTTGGGTGGTGGGCCCACCTATATACTATTCATGATGAATAGTGCCCCCATGTAGGCCCCACAGTATGAAAGGCCCTAGAATGTAGCAAACAACATGTCAAGCGCTTTGCCTTGAATAAGGCAGCAGGTAGGATGTATTATGTGTGTACAGAATGCATTAGTGTGTGTACAGAATGCATTAGAGTGGACTATAGTGGGAAGCGGGCCCCACTATTGCTTAGAGGGCCCCACAACGTAGTGGGCCGAGAAATGTGGCATTCGGGATGCCACGGGGTGTGCCTTGAGTAAGGCAACAACGGAGTGTATTCTGTAAGTACAGAATACACAGAATAGGCTAATAGAGCCAGCGGGCCTCGCTTGTGTACTATACATAGTGAATAGTGACCTAGGTTTAAAATGTGATACTTTGCATTCTGTGTATCTTACCATGCGTAGGCAGGCGTGAAATGTATTTTGTAAGTACAGAATACACAAAATAGGCTAATAGAGGCAGTGGGCCCCACTGATGCCCTAGGTGGGCCCCATGGCATAGTGGGCCCAGAAGATGGTATTTGCGATGCCAAGCGCTATGCCTTATGTAAGGCAACTGGAAAATGTATTCTATGAGTACAAAATGCACAGAATGGGCTAATTAGGGGCAGTGGGCCCTACTGATGCCCTAGGTGGGCCCCACCTATGCACTATTTATGGTGAATAGTGCCCAGGGCAAAAAACGTAATATTTTGCATTTCAAGTGGTTTGCCTTACGTAGGTAACTGTGAAGGGTGTTTTGTATGTACAGAACACTCAGAATAAGTGGCGGGTCCTGCCAGGGGCCATGGTGGGCACCACCAATTCTAATGTATTTTGTGCACCAGAATACACAGAGGAAGACACAAAGGCCTATGTGCATAATCGGGGTCGATATTGGGGACCAAAGCCGAGCCAAATCAACAGAAACCCAAAATTGCACGAATGTGAAAAGTCAGAGTCAACAGTTTGCCCCCTGATCAGGACCATTTTGAGGTGACTTAAGCATAAGTCGTCAAAATGTGAACTGAACATAACATGACTTTTCATAAGGAGTAGGAAGCGTACCTGACTCGCAGGGGTGCTTACATTGAGGCTTAAATCCCAGTTCTGCCACTGGGAGCCCGGTGCTCGGGTTGGAAGATCAATACTGACTTGACAATCCCAATTCTGCCAATGGGAGCCCGGTGCTCGGGCTAGATGACCAAGGCTGATCAATAGTCCCTAATAGGACTGATGGCAACGTCGCGAGTTAATCATCTGGTGCTGGCATCCCATTTGATATCTTTGTACCCGAGAATCAACAAATTCGACTCCACATTGTTCACAAAATTTTGGGTTTCTTTTTCATTTCTGATTACTCAATAATTTCCACGTCGTGAGTTAATCATATGGTGCTGGCATCCAGATGCCTATGTGCTAGGATTTAGGAACCAAAGGCTTGGCTCTGTGATCATTGCTGGATCGTATGGTCAACTGCGAGACCTAGACAACCATCTGCTGGGTCTATTCTCGCATCATCATATAAATGTTAGATATCTTTGAAATAGCTTTCAGGATCCTCTGTTGGGTCTCTGACACTTCTGGTCGACGATTTTGACCAGTAAATGCCCCAATTCCACTATTGGGGGCCCGACGTTTAGGCTATTCCGATCAGAGCTGACTGGTGGTCACTGCAAGACCGATGGCTTCCTTGCGAGTAAATCATTTGAAGTCGGCATTCAGATGCCTATGCGTTAGGATTTTGATGTCAAGAGCTTGACTCTGTGATCTCTGCTGGATCGGGCAGTTCTATGGCGGAACCAGAGGTGACTTTCTGCTGGGTCGGGGTGATCAACTGTCAGATCTTGTTCTCGCGCCATCATATAAGTGTTGTCTATCCCCAAAGTTTGCATTTGGGACCCTCTACTAGAATGCAACATTATCTAGTCAACGGCTTGACTACAAGTCAAAGGCTTGATTGTTTTTGATCATCTGCTGGATCAATTTCCCATCTTTGCTAGATATAGGAAAACAATTTATTAGTGAAATTGGTATTGAAATGGTCTAGAAAAAATACCTGAATTTTTGAGTATCAGTTTGCTGCATTCTGACTGAATTTCTGGATTTTTCATACATTATGGCTCGTGAAAATTGAGCTCGGCGGGGTAAACGACCTCGAAAAATTCTGAAATTTTTGCCAGAAGCCTAATTCTTCATGTGAATTTTAGTGGGGGTGTGGCGCACATTAGCATGCATGCACAGTGGTAGGCGCACATTAGCAAAAATTGCTATATGCGGTGTACGTTCCACGATGTGCTACGCACATCCCTTGAAAATTTTTAAATTCCCAAGTTCCAATTCAAAAATCAGTTCATTTCCTCCCAAAAACCTAATTTTCTCTCAATTCCTAAACTGAAAATTTAGTGTTTTTGCAAAAATGGCCGGAATTAAGATGCAACCGACCCCTCGAGACCCTGAATGCATCCTGAGCTACGCTTTAACCGAGCATACAACCCATCACGGCTATTTTGGGTCTCGTTTTGGTGACCCAATTGCAGAAATCTTTGCCATAGACTCCCATCGATCCCGAGCTTCTCCCAAGAAGGTGAGGTTTTAGTGACTCGGCTCGATTTTTTGATTTTTTGATTTTTTCAAAAATTGAGTTTTAGGCTATTTTTGATGCGTTTAGGCTGCTGTTGACCTTGGATTTAGTGTTAGGCTAGTACTAGGCTTGGGTATACAGGTAGTTATCGCATCAGTTTAGTGAAAAAGGACATTTTTGGAGCAGGTTTTGTCATGTGTGGCACACATGACATAATGTGTGGTGCACATGACTCATATGTGGCACACATGATAGTGAAAAATAGGCCAAAACATGCATTTTTTAGCCATTTTTTGAGGGATTATGCATTTTAGGCATGAATAAGTGCATTTAGGGTAAAGGGGAGGAGCTTTGAGCCTCTGTGATTACTGTATTCATTTTGTAATTTCAGTCTGAAACTGACCTGAATTTTGTAATTTGCAGAGGAAGCGAACAGTCGTTGGAACTGGCAGCATCCGGGGGATCAGTGAGTGGTACCCCCTATTGCCTCGGGAGATACGCGACAGAGTGGACCAGAGCTATTTTGGTCTGTACATTTCTTACTTTACTGGTGCAGAATAGAGGAGTAATAGATTTGTTATTACTACCATGATCGCACGGTGGATGGATTCCACTCACACCTTCCATCTGCCTGTGGGTGACATTGCTATCACCCCAAGTATTTTTGCCAGAATTACTGGGTTAGAGTGTACTGGGCTGCCTCTTCCATTTGATGCTAGGCTGACATTGCCGCGTTGGGCATACGATACAATATTTGTTCTGCTGGGCGTGTCCCCCAATGTGAGAAGTGGACATAATATTTCATATGACTGTCTCCGAGAGGCAGTGCTGGCAGATAGACTAGGCAAGACCATCTCTGCAGAACAATACACTCGTAGTTTTCTGTTGTATGCACTGGGGTGTACTTTATTCAATGATGCCAGGAACATCGTTCACATATCTGTATTATAGGCCCTTCACGATCTGGATGCTATTGGGCGGTATGACTGGGGCAGCGCTGGCTTGGCTCACCTGATGCAGGGGCTCGATTTCTATAGTAGGCACTGTAGGGATCACTTCATTAGGTGCTGGCAAGTCGTAGAGGTAAGCAGAATTCTATTAATTCTATTACTGTAGTGTCTGTTCATGTCTTGCTGACTGTGCATATTGACCTTGCAGATCATGGCGTATGAGTTTGGGCTACTGCTAGAGCCTGAGGTCCTATAAGGATTACCGCTTAGTTTTCCTCGTCTGCATGCACGGAGTGCACCACGTCGAAGACTTGATTACACGATGGATAAGCTGAAGGAGCACCTCAACAACTTAACCTGGGATCAGGTAAGAAGAAAAAAATTTAATTGGCATTAAACTGTATTGAACTGGTTTGAGAAATACCTGGGCAGGTTCTTATTTTATCGTTATTTTTGGAATAGGTACGTCTTTATCCCTGGGACAATATGCATCCGAGGCCTGGATACTTGTCTAGTTCAATGCGTAAGGACGAGCAACACATGTTGTTGGAAAGTCCCGAAGACAGACTCTTCTATCTAGGAGAGCGTGTGATAGATTGGTAGTTGGGGCTACAGAGTTATATGGAGCCTGCTGCACCACCATACGTGATGTTTTGGGCTTCGTGTACTGATACAGACCTAGAGGTGATTAATAGGTTGAGTGGTATACCTGGCCGGGAGCGCTTATCAGAGTCACCAGTGGACTATCCGATCTTTATCCAGCTTAGATTACTGGGATGTGTGGAACTCTCTACGTGCCGAGGTCAGCATGACAGAGTAGGCGGGTATGGAGTCAGACCTGATATTCCTCGAGGCAGAGGTGGACGTCGGGGTTCACCAACTGTTGGTAGTTCTCGAGGTAGCGGTGCCTCAAAAAGATCCTGTAATTCTGGAGCTGATGCTGTCGTGCCAGTGTTAATGTCGGGTACCCCAGAGGTGCCCCTAGGATATGGGATTCCGTCACCTTTGGTCTTCACTTATGACGAGATGGGTCATCCTTATGAGACCTCCTATCCAGTGCCAGCGAGGAGTGAGATTGAGTTTGATCTTCCATACACGACGCATGTAAGTAAGCTTGTTTTACCATACTTTGAACTTTAATGGTCTGACATGCATTTTGATCTTGCAGGTGCCTTGAGATACCATATCCGATGCTTCAAGGCTGTTGATAGGGTTGCGTCGCTACCATATGTCTGATATGTTGGATGTCCAGGTGGGTACTTGTTATGAAATACTTTTGCATGGAAATGCATGAATGCATGACTTGTATGCCTATATGTTTATGCTTACAGTCCAACAAGCAAGTGGAGCGAGAGGAGCGTGATGGTTTCGCTTGGATGACAAAGGAGAGGGACCGAGAGATTGCACAATTGACGGCACATTTGGAGCGTTACAATATTAAGGTCATGGATAGTCTTAGTCCTGAGGATGACCGCTCTAGGGAGGATGATGCATAGAGGCGATATGATGTTAGGCTTCCATATGCATGGCATTAGAAATCTATAATTTTTGTACTTAGAATAAGATAATGTGTTACAGACTGGCATTGCATGCCTAGTACGCAAGGTTTGTTGCGTACAGACTGTAAAAATAGACAAAGGCTTATACTGTGTGTCTTTTGAGTTTGACAATAGAATCCAATGCTGTTTGCTGCTTATAAATACACCATGCTTATATGTTTATTAGCACAACATAACTTATCTACTTTTCCTTGCAGAAATTGGATATACAATGACTCAGTAATCATTATCAGCCTTCCGCGCTCTTTTCTGCCATTAGGGAAATGATGAATGGTGTTGATTAGGCGAGATTGGACTCCAATACCTGAGAACCTTTCAGGAAGTCTCAATTAACCATACTTTTCTGCACGCAGCCGTGCAGTTTTGGGATCCAGAGGTTCACATATTCTGGTTTGGGCATGTAGAGTTATGTCCGATGTACGAGGAGTTTGCTGCTATCCTCGGGGTTACCTGTAGCATGATGGCCATGCTGACAGTGCCAGTGCCTGTTGGAGATGCGTTCTCATATTTGATCAGGGCTTTTGATGTTAGTCCACTGGAGGCGAGATCTTTTTTGACTACAGAGGGCTTTGTATATCTTGTTCCCCTTTTTCGGTTATGCAGTTAGAAATCTGTAGAAGACCCGACATGGCCGAGGGTAGCTGGTTTTGGATTGCAGGCGCAATTTTTGTTCGTCAATCCATCCAGCCACGAAGACCTATTGATCGGGCCTGTGATAGACCAGATTATGGAAGGTCTGACCCCTTTTCCCATGATCATTGTGGAGACAATCCTTGGTCTGGACAAAGTGAAGTGTGGTCAGTCTGAGCGATTTGGTGGCAATCTACTTCTTTTACAGGTGAGAATTCTAAGCTGCCTTTGTAGGTTTTCAACTTAGAAAATTTATATTTTTACCCTAACTTTTGTATGAGTCACCTTTCGTAAGGTTTTCGGCCCATCGGGCTACTGATTTTGGTTCAAACCCTAGCTTTTTCCTAAACTACCCCCTTTGGGTTTTCAGTTCAATGGGTTGCTCTAACTTTTGCCTGAGCATCCTTTTGCAAGGTTTTCAACTCAGTGAGCTTTTATTTTTATTTTCTTTTATTACAGATGTAGCTTCAGGAGAAGCTTGGGATCCTGGCACCACTAGCGGGGAACTCGCAAAGATACCTTCCTTATAGCCATATGTGGAGGGGCTATGCCTTTGGTGAGGCAAGGATAATGTCATTCCAAGGCTGGATTAAATGGATGGGGACTCGACCTGAGAGTGAGATCAGGTGGAGCTGTCCCTGGTGGCATATACAGCATGTTACTGTAATGACTTACATAGATTGTATCCCACTACCGGGATTCAGGCGTTGCACGCACTACAGTCCTGCTAGGATTTGTCATCAGTATGGCTAGTGGCAGACCATTCCTCAGCTGACGGAGTTCAAGGGAGGTAGGCTGGTGCCTCATTTTATGGATCATGTGGAGAGGACCTGGCCTCGCTGCCGGCTAGCGCTGGTGGAGATTCCCGGAGCTGGACCTGCCACTGATGATGAGTACAAGCTGTGGGTGTTGCGCCAAGCTTGAATTCTGTACTATAAGATATTGTTAAGCAATAACATATAATAAAGGATGATAATGCTTTACGTTTGCAACTTGTATTACTTATGGCTAAGTTAATGAACATGCGTTCCTTTTGCATTAATAAGATTAAAACATTTACATGAAAATGTTAAAACCAACACAGAAGTTCCAGATGCGCATCAGATTCAACCTCTGTTATTGACCAGCCTCATGCGAGATTTTCTGATCAACTATTTTAATGCTCTCCTTTTGCTTTTAAGAGCTCTAAGTTTTGCATGATTTATCCAAGTGGATTTTCAACTCATCGAGCAAATTTTATTTTTACATTAATTTTTACGTGAACCGCCTATGTAGGTTTTTGGCTCACCAGGCTTTTCATTTTTATTTTGCTATTTTTCTTTTGCCCTTTGCTTTAGACAAAATATTTCTTTAGCCGGTCAAGGTTGACAAGTTCTGAGAACTCGTTACCCTCCAAATCTGAGATGCAAACAGCGCCTTTAGAGAGAATCTTTTTAACTAGGAATGGGCATTCCCAGTTGGGCCTGAATTTTCCATGAGGATCACGAATAGCCAGTCTAACTTGCTTCAGGACTAGATCACCTTCCTGTATGGCTACAGGTTTAACCTTTCTGTTGGATGTGTTTATCATGCGCTTCTTGTAAAACTATAGATGATAGAGAGACTTCAGCCGTCTCTCATCAATAGTGGCCAGCTGCTCATACCTGGCCCTTTTCCACTCAGCTTCTGGCAACTGAGATTCTAGAATGACTCGAAGTCATTTCAGCTCCACTTCAATTAGCAATACAGCTTCTGTTCCTTAAACTAGAGAGTAGGGGGTAGCACCCGTGGGACTCTTTACAGTGGTTCTGTAACCCCATACGGCAAATGGCAGCTGCTCATGCCAATCTTTGTAGGTCTGTACCATTTTAGCTAAGATGCACTTAATTATCTTGTTAGCCACTTTGACTGCCCCATTAGCTTGAGGGCGATAAGGAGAGGATCGATGGTTCTTAATCCCATATTTTTCCAGCAAGTCTGCAACTTGGGCCTGGAACTGTACTCCATTGTCTGACACCAAGTGATGTGGTATCCTATATCGGCATATGAGATTGTTCTCTATAAACTTAGCAACCTGTCTTGCCCTTAGTTTACCATAGGATTCAGCTTCTACCCACTTAGAGAAATACTCAACGGCTACTAGTATGTACCAGTGCCCATTAGATGCATTAGGATGAATCTCACCCATGATGTCAATTCCCCATGCTAAGAATGGCCAAGGCATTGTCAAATTCTGCAATTCAATTGGCGGTAGGTGACTCAAGTCTCCATGAATTTGGCATTCATGACATTTTTGGACAAACTGTATGTAGTCTGTTTCCATAGTGAGCCAGAAATATCCTTGACGTAGGATCTTCCTGTAAAGTGCGAATCCATTCATGTGGGGCCTGCATACACTAGCGTGTACCATTTCCATGACTGACTTAATATCCTTCCTCGATATGCATCGAAGCTGTAAACCATCAGCGGTTCTTCTATAGAGAACACCTTGGTGCCAGGTGAAGTTGGCTGCTAGTCTGCGTAGAGCTAGCTTATCAGTTCTGTTAGCTTCCTCTCGATAAGTACCAGTCTTTAGAAAATTCATGATATCAGCATACCATGGAGTTTCATCTTGCTGGTCTAGCACCATAACCCGTTCTCCAAAATAGCAAGGAATCCTCGACTACTCAATGAATACAGGTCGAATTTGACTCTGCGATTGCTCACAGACTGAAGCTAGTATGGCCAAAGCATCGTCTATCTGATTCTCTTCACGTGACATGTGAATAAATTGGCAGGAGCTAAAATTGCGGACCATGAGCTTCATGTATTCAGCATAAGGCTTGAGCCTTTCTTCTTTGACTTCCCACTCGGTCGTGGATTGGTGAATGACAAGCATCAAATCACCAAATATTTGTACATCTGAGGCACCGACCATTAGTAATGCTTCTAGCCCGAAGAGACATGCTTCATACTTAGCCATATTGTTGGTGACTGAGAAGCTCAGTCGCTTTGAAAGCATTATTAGTTCACCTTCAGGAGTGATCAGTATGACTCCTACGCCTGCACCTCTTTTTTTGACTACGCCGTCAAAGTGTAATTGCCATTTCTGGACATCAACTGCCCCCAAGTGCTCATCTGGGAAGTCCAGTTCAAAAGTCTCAAAGTCGTCCATCGGCCTGGATGCTAAGAACTCGGCAATTGCTCTGCCTTTGATCACCTTGGTAGTGACGTACTACATATCAAACTCTGATAACAGAATCAGCCACCTGGAGAGTTTTCCTACTAGTGAAGGAGCTGCATACAAGTACTTCATAAGATCAACCTTGGAGATTGCCTATATTTGGTGCGACTGGAAGTAATGCCTGAGTTTCTTGGTAACCCAAACCATAGCCATGCATAGCTTCTTAACAGTGTTGTACTTGCACTCAGTTGGTAAAAGCTTCTTACTCAAGTAGTAGACAACATGCTTGACTCCAGCATCATTCTCTTGAGCCATCATAGCACCGACTGACTCCTCTTCTAAGGCTAGATAGAGAAGTAATGGCTTTCTCGGCCAAGGTGGTTGCAAAATTGACGGGTTGGAGAGATAGTGCTTTACTCTCTCAAATATGAACTGACAGTTCTCATCCCAAACCATAGTCTGGTTCTTCCTCAAAAGCTTGAAGATGGGCTCACACATGGTTGTGAGCTTGGCGATGAATCTGCTGATGTATTGGAGCTGTCCCAGGAATCCCCTAACTTATATCTCAATTCTAGGAATAGGCATCTCAATGATCGACTTTGCTTTATCAGGATCTACCTCGATACCCTTCTGACTGACAATATGACCCAATAGCTCACCAGATGTCACCCCAAATGTGCATTTCTTTGGGTTCAGCCTGAGTCCATATTTCTTAACGCATGTGAGAAATCTGTCAAGAGTAGCTATATGTTCTCCTCTGGTGGGAGACTTCACCATCATTTCATCCACATAGACTTCGACCTCCTTGTGGATCAAATCATGTAATAGTATTGTTGTAGCTCGCTGGTAGGTAGCACCTGCGTTCTTCAAGCCAAAGGGCATGACCTTGTAGTAGTAGGTCCCCCATTCTATAATGAAAGCTGTCTTCACCTTGTCTGTCACTGCCATTAGGATATGGTTGTATCCAGAGAATCCATCAGCAAAGGAATACATAGCACTAGCGGCTGCGCTATCGACCAGCACGTCGATCTGAGGTAAAGGAAAGTCATCCTTTGGACATACTTTGTTCACATCCCTGTAGTCTATGCAGACTCTGACCCTGCCATCTTTCTTGGGAACCATAACCACATTGGCCAACCATTTTGGATAGTCAACCACCTCAAAGAATTTGGCATCCAACTACTTCTGGACGTCTTCCTTGACATTCTGTACCCACTCTGGTCGGAGGCACCATAGCTTCTATTTGACTGGCTTGAACCCCAGCTTGGTAGGAATCCTGTGTTCCGTGATGGATTTGTCAACACCCGTCATGTCTTCGTAGCCTAGAGCAAAGGCTTTTATGTACTTTTTTAATGCGTTGATTATTTTTGTTCTCTCTTCAGAGGTCAATTCTGATGCAATCTAGATGAGACATGGCTTATCATCTGTGTTGATGTTAACATTTTCGATGCATGATACGTTAATGTCAAAAATGCTCATGCACAATGCCATCAAAATACATATCGCAAACATAAGTAAAGTTGCTCTTTATTGCTTCATATTTAGATGGGATTACATCATCATTAAAAAGTAGAAAAATAAGGACATCAGTGTCCTCATATACAAGCTCTTCAAGGGTGCTCTCCACCAGCGTGGCGATATCTTCATAGACCTTTGGCAGCAGCAGGTCTTCGATGTCCAAGTTTTGCAGCTTAGACTCCAGTGCAGCAACTGTAGTAGGCTCCGGCTCCAGACGGCCGGTGGTGAGATTAGCAACATCACCAAATATTTGGAAAGCATCATCAGGGTTGATGGTGATGGTAGCAACAGTCTTCCCAGGTGCTGTCAGGGCTGACAGGTCATAAACGTCGCCAAAGATGGCAAACTGTTGCTCATAGAAGTCTTCCGAGTTAGGCAACTCAAGAGCATGATCATGTTGAGTCTCTCCTTGAATGAAGAGGATCATCTTGCATTGCTCTGGCTTGTCCAAAGTGTAGGGATCAAACCCAATGTAGTACCTTTCTTCCCACATGGCTGTAGGGATATCAAATTCAACCGGGGCTTGCTGATACAAGCCCAAACCCCTGCCAGTACATAGTCCATCAGTTGCATCATCCTCTCCACAGCGGGACTCAGTTAGTATGAGTAAGATTTTGGTTCTTCGATAGCAGCAATCTGGAAACCAATCATAAGAGGGACATCTTCCCTGATGCAGGCTAGAGCAACCTCATCATCAGCAGCAATAGTAACCACACCTTCGTTGTGTGGGAACTTGATTTTCTGGTGTAGGGTGGATAGCACACCTCCTAGTGGATGGAACCATGGTTGGCCAAAGAGCAGTGCGCATGACATTAAAATGTCTAGAACAGTGAACTCCACCACTGATTCAATCAGCTCAACAGTGACAGTGGCAGTGAAAGTGTCAGTTACCTCCCGTTTGGACTCATCATATGCTCTGATGATGGTCTTGCAGGGCTTGAGGTCTAAAAGTTGAATCCCGAGCTTGGGAAGCACTTTGAGTGGGTAGACGTTGATGCCAGAACTATCATCCACCATGACATAAGGGGTAGTGAAGTTCATAATGTTAACCCTGATGAACAGTGCCTTGTTGTGCCGGATTCCCTCGGCCGGTAGATCCGCATCTGAGAAGGTGATCATGCTGGACAGTAGCTCCCAGTTTACCAGCTGACTCTTCATGCTGAAGGTGGAAGCAAAGGGAGAGATCCTCATGCTTGAGAGTGCTTCAACGACGGCCCATCGATGCTGTTAGGAGGACATCACCAAGTCCTAGATGCTGATGTTTTCTTGGGTCTTCTTCAGCTATTTGACCACAACATTATCAGGTTGAGCAACCTGATCAGTTGGCAGCGGAGCTGGAACATTGCTTAGACCAGCTTGATCCTTGGTGGGCCTAGCCTCGGTTGGCTTCTTGGGAGCTTCAAGTTTCTTCCCGAGGTCGGAAGGAGTGAATACCTTACCACTGCGGGTCATGTTGCAAACCTGAGAGGACATTTTGTTGGCACCTAACCCTTTATGATGCTTGGATGGCTTTGGTGTTGGCATGGCTACCTTGGGAGTCTCGATCGACTTACCCTTATCTGAAGCCTGTGCATCTGATGCTTCAAGTTTGGAGGATTTTTGAGTAGCTGCAGACTCATCCTTAGAGCTCTCGTACCATATGTCAATGGCACCAATGTCAAATCCACCATTGGGGCGAAAGGTAATGATAGGCAGCTGAGCATTCCCCTTACTATTGAGAGGAGAAAAGGAGCTTAGGATCAGGGATTTTGGCAATCCTGATTGGATCATGTAGGTGCAATTGGCTTTATGGTAGTTTGGTAGCGGGTTATCTTGGTAGACGGTTTAGATTTTTCAGGGTCCTCAATCTCACCAGAGTCGATGAGGTTTTGGATGAGAAGTTGGAGGGAACAACAGTCATCGGTGTTATGGCCATGGTGCTGGTGATAGTAGCAATAGGTTTTGGTGTTTACTGTGGCTGGAGGCGGTGTTTTGAAGTCTGGTTCCAGGGAATTGATGAGTTTGGCTTTAAGGAGATGGCCAAAAACCTTGGAAAGTGGCATTCTAAGATCTGAGAATTTCCGGGATGGCATAGTGTTCCAGAGTATGGTGTTTAGTGTTTGCATAGCATTGATGTACTGTGGTTTTGGTATTTGTAGGGCATTGGCGTAGTGAGGCTTTGGTTATGTTGTGTGTAGGTGGTGGTTTTGGGTTTTGGGAAGGAAAGCTCCTTTTTCTTACCCTCAGTTTGCTCGATGCGCTATCCCACTGAATATATGTCCTCAAAGGTGTGGAACATTTGATACTTCAGCTTATCCTGATAGAGTGGCAGCAACCCCATGATAAGCTTGTTGATCATATTTGATTCAGATGGCTTCTGTCAGACTAATGCAGCTTTGCCCATCCACCTGCTGAAATAATCCATGACAGACTTATTGGCTTTTTGTTTAACCATTTCCAAATCCATTAGGGTTACATCAAATCGGGCCTTAAACCCATACTGTTTGCAGAATGTAGTACAAAGAGGCTTCCACTTGGCCGTGGTTGCCTTGTTCAAACTATGATACCAGGCTAGCGCTAATCCCTCCAGTGAGATGAAGAAGAGCAGGACAATCTGATCATCTGACAAGTCAGTGGTACTCATCAGCATGGTGTAGGTCTTCAGATGGTTCTTTGGGTCCCCAACTCCATTGTACTTGGGAACATCAGGGAGCTTGAACTTGGCAGGTAGCCCCTTGATAGCACAGACAGAGAACTCATCAAAATTCAGGTCAGTTCCCATGCCCTTGGTCTTCATAATGGTCTGCAACTGTTCAATCTTCTACTCCAAGATAGTGGTCTCAGTTTTCCGAACATCATGCATATGGAGCGAGACGTCATCATCAGTCTTAATGTCATATAGGTTGACACTCTTCCCCTTTTCCTTAATCGAAGTTAGCGGGGTGATGAATTCAGCAGGACTGAGAGCCTCCTGGATCTGCTGTTGCAGGAGGGTTTTGAAGTCGTCATTCAGAAGCTTGGCCATAGACTGGTCGATAAGCTTCTGAACCGCAGCAAGTGTAGCCTCATCCAGTATTAAGGCAGCAGGGCCAGATGAGGATGCGACATTCTTGGCGTTCTGTGAGTCTGATATGATTCTGTACATGACAGAGAAAGGTTAGCATGAATGCATGAGTATGCACATGCAGTTGTGTATGATGCACGTGATGCGACATGTAGAATGTGTGCATGACCTATGCTAGGAAATATGCGATGTCATGACTGCAACAAAGCGAGTTAACATGCGTATGCATGTGGTGTATCACGTAGGATGTATGCGTGTCCTATGCTAGGAACATCCAGCATTATGACTGCAAAAGTGAAATTTGTTAGAGAATTGCATGAGTATGCATGTATGCGTGGTTGGCAGAAAGCACGAAAGGGTTAGCAAACACGTAGCATGCAGCAGCACTTCCTTCCAACCTTATACCTCCATGAGAATTGGTAAATTCAAGTTCTCCTATCCTAGGTAGGGATACTAACCCGGAGTTACACTGGGAACTCAAGGTGTGATTTTCTCAAATAGGCAAGTGAGTGGTTTGATCATTACCCGATCATATGAGGGATTACGGTAAAAACCCAACAACATTTTGACCATATTGCAATGATAAGTGAATGCCGATAGAATTGGCATGAAGTTATGCAACCATATGGAATCATGAAAGGATTCCAACTCTTAACAGAGCAATACGTGTTAGTGTATGCTCTAGAGCATCATGTGTATTTGTACTATACGTTTTATTAATAAAGGCATTATTCATTATATAGTACAATGTTTTGAATGAACTTGTTTTACTTGGAGTATTAAACTATATATTGAAGTCCAT
>CANYBF013437385.1:0-13596 GCA_948192965.1 Dalechampia spathulata
AAGTATAATACTAATTAAAATTTTATTATAATTATATCCAATTTTTAATAATTTTAAAAAAATTAAAATATAAATATAATCAAATATAATTTTAATAAAATATAATTATAATCAAATAGCTACGGAAATAGCTACGGAATGTCGTAGCTATTTAGCGACGGAATAGCGATGGCAAATATCCGTCGCTATTCCATCGCTAAATAGCTACGACATATTGAGACGGAACTATTCGTCTCTAAAATAGCGACGGATTAGAGACGGATTGAATTCCGTCTCTAATCCGTCTCGAAGTAGCGACGGAATATGCCGTCTCCAATCCGTCTCTAAATAGCGATGGATTAGAGATGGAATACTGTCCATCTCTAATCCGTCGCTAATCCGTCATGGTTAATTTAGCATCAAATGGTTTAGAGACGGAACATTACCATCGCTAATCCGTCGCTATATGATATAGCGACGGCAAATTCCCTTATAGCGACGGTAAAGTTCCGTCGTTATTCCCTTTCTTTTTTGTAGTGGAGTTTTATACTTAACGATTATCATTTGATGAATGCATGTCAAGATAGTTTAGAAGGGTGTTTGGATCAATGAGATACCAATGAAATCAAGATTCTTTGAGTTTTGTACTATGCTCAAAAATACTTTTTGATAATATACACATATTCCTAACATATGTTTTTTATTTATACAATTATGGACACTAAAATATTTATGCTTGTATATATGTTATAATGCTAAAACTACCTAGTGGATGACTTGTTTATATTAAATAACTCAAGGGAGCAACAATTACTCGATGGCATACCGTAATTTATACATGTATGTGTAGGTGATAGTATGAAGCCACAGGTAAAAAAATTAATAGTTACATTTATAGACCAGATATATTCTGTCAAAAAAACTTACAGATCATTTGTACGGTGATTAATAAATTATTGTTAGTATGATATTTATTAATCATTCTGCAGAATCATGTTTCATCGATTGGTGTGACAGAACTTGATTCTAGCTAAGAGCCAAAATGCTTATATTATTCAAGCTAGATTACAATAATCCATAATGAGATTAAAACTCTTATTTAGGAATGATAATTCTTTAAGTTGTCACTAATCACAAGTTAGATAGACTATTATGGATCTAG
Source organism: Dalechampia spathulata (assembly GCA_948192965.1). Classification (NCBI taxonomy): domain Eukaryota; kingdom Viridiplantae; phylum Streptophyta; class Magnoliopsida; order Malpighiales; family Euphorbiaceae; genus Dalechampia; species Dalechampia spathulata. The sequence continues at coordinate 1,142 of CANYBF013437385.1, forward strand.
CAACTTGTATGACATTTTACAATTCACGAACATGTATAATAGGCCCTTATTACACACCCCATAAATAGTAATGATTCTTTGTTTTCAAGTTTCAAGGAAAACATAAGAAGTCTAAAAAATTATGTGCACTTAGATCTCACATGCCATAAACAAAGAACTCTTGTATTACCTTTAATTGAGATTAATAAAAGTCTAGTCTTGCATCATTGGCTTGAATATAAAAAAAAATAAAAGAAATTGATTTGCTTAATAAATAATGATAAAAAGTAATAATTCAAAAGCTCCCTCCTAATGGGAATAATCCTCCCCTTTATAGAGATCAAAAATGAAAAAAATAAATAAATAGAAAAATAAATAATCTTTAAGATAATATTTCTATCTCCTAAATAATTTTCAATCTAATTTCTAGAATAAAAATAGAAAGTATGAACTTCAAATCTCATCAGCCTAACTCCTGCAATATTTGTTCTTTTTGTGCCCATAATCATAAGTTATAAGCAGTTGTAGTTTTCAAAATTTTACTAAATCATGCCTTTTATCCTTCTTTTTCAATTTAGCTTTAAAATCCTATAAAATTCAAAAAGATACAAAAATCAACTATTTTAAAGGATTTTATCTACAAAATAAATCAATTTAATACCTAATAATGTGCATAATTTGCAGCCTATCATATTCCCCTATACTAGCCAAATGTTTCTTCTCAAGAATTCCAACTTCCATTCTTAAATTAAATATCCAAACTCAATTTAATCATTGTTCCCTAAGATAGCATTAGTAGCAACCAAAAATAGCATCCAAATGCAATCAACTTTTTAAGAAATCAAGCATTCATGTAACCATATAACAAAACTCCATGAATCTCAATCTAAAAATAAAAATGCATAGCCATTACATTTATTATGACCAAGCAAAAGAGTTCTCACATGCCAACATAAGGTAGAACAACTTAAAACCTACCAAAATATCATATACCACAATTAGCACAATCCTACAAAGAACCAATTTTTTACAATATTATTTTTTCTTTCTTTTTTTAACAAGGGGACTTTATTTATCATTTAACTCTTAAAGGCATCACTAATACCTCTATTCATAAAGTTAGCTTAAGAGGAATTAGGTCAGAACTACCTAACCCAACTAACAATAGTATTTCATCTACTTTACATGGTATTTTTCAAATTATCAATGGCCTTTGAAGGGTACAATGCTCTCAACATCAATCCCTCCATATGTAAAGGTTGCTTAAGAGATCCGAGTACCATACTATTTATGTAATTGAATTACATTTGACTTAATCCTTCTTATGAGGGTATATAGATATCTTACTAATATACTATGTTCAGTCACACTATATCAAAACAAAACTTAGTTCAATGCTAAGTTAAATAAAAGAGACATTTATATATATCTAAATGATATTTATAAAAAAAAATGAGATGCTCATTAATATAAAATAATGAATATTCTATTACAAGAAAAAAATTAATGATTTCTAGATAAGATCTTTCAAGTCACTTTATTATGCTATTGTTATAAGGACTTTTCATCAATTGGGTCTTCAACAATAGATTTCACTTTCTCAAGGGTGATTACTTTCTTGGGCAACAAACTTCCTTAGCATACGAGTTAATGAAATATTAGATAATTTGAATTAAGACTCAAGCAGGAACATAATAAATTCATGGGAAGCTTTTCTTTTGATCAAATTGATAAAAGTAGGATAGTTATGGGAGAAGATCAAGATAGTGCATAACATTTAATGGTAAGAGTTTAAACATGTAAATTTATGTTCAAATGAATATAATTGCTTTTATCTTCCAAAATCTTAATGCATGATCATTGTTTGTCATCAACATATGCTTTGATTTGAATAATTTTCATTTTAAGGAAATAAGTACAATAGTCAAATCACCCCAAGTAAATTGTTTTATAAAAATAAAATTTATAAATTTTAATCACCTTACTAGTTGACCATCAAGTTTAATCTAAACTAGAACAAATAACCTTTGATATTTTATCTTCTAATTATAACACTATTGAATTGTTATTGACTTTTTTTATGACAAAAAAAATGATGAAGAAAATTAATTAGTGGCATAAAAAAAATAAGATGCAATTGTTACAAAAAAAAGATGTCATTAAGTTGGATAATTTGAGTGAATTTGGATAATCAATTTGGCTTAAGAGAAAAAACGAAACCAATAAAAAAGGGGTAGTTGATGCATTATAAAGGATCTTGTGTCGAGCAAAGAGACATTGACATGTGTCATTAGTTGGAATCTAGTGCCAAGGAAGAAGAATATGTAAAACAAGCTCAGTGGCTCACGTGCATTTCCAGGAAAATGAAAAGGTAATGTAACAATTGGCATTACAAATTGATGACAAAGATGACTTTTGCATGGAATATTGCAAGGATTCACGCACAAACGTTTCAAAGTTAAGAATCATGCAAGATAAGTGTTGAAAATTTGGATTTACCCATGGAAACGAAGAAATCAAAGCTAATTACTAGCATGGAAAGGTGGCAGAAATATACATGCGAATAAAAACTTGTCACAAAGCCATGCATGAAATGTTCAAGGGTGGAGAAATCATACAAGCGTAAAATGAAAACGGGTTTAATCCGCAGCGATAATCCAAGGTGCCATGAAGTTCAAAATTGGTGCTCTCAACAAGAAAAACAAAGCCAAATTAAAGGTAGATGACGATGAATAAAATTTCCAGGCTGAAGATTGTGAAAAAAAAAAAGCTAGCAGCGATAAATTAAATTGTGGCTCATCCGATGCATGCAAGAATCGAATGGTCATCATAAGTTCATATGCACACATGGTACAGCGCATGAAATTTCAAGAAAAACAATTGCGCAATCAGCAGCAATTGATTTGGTGATTGCTTCGGTCCGTTCAGCGTTTCCTTCCAAAGATGGCAGTGGGAAATTTAAACCATTTTCTGATGCATTGAAAGCAATGTCAGCAAAATACCAAGGTCCCAAATAAAAAGACGAAAGTAAAAAAAAAAAAGTGAAGAAAATATGATCCTAACGTGACATAATGCGAAGAGTTCATGGAAAAATCAATGCATGCAAAAAAGGATTAAAGGGACAATGTCAATCCATGTGTGCACGGGTAATGAATATAATTTCAAGGGAAAAAGTCAAAGTAAGGATTACTTGGCTGTTGCCTGGGTGTGGATGTAAAACTCAAAGACTGAACTTCTTTTCTTGAAGAGTTGATTCTTGGATATGTTGCTCTTACTCTTATTTATAGAAACTAAAGTTTTATAACATGTATTGCACCTTGGTATGATTTTTTGATCCGTCATTTTATATTTTATTTTTCAAATTTTTTATCATGGTAATATTTTCTATAATTTTAAATTAATATTTGATATTTAAGTATTATGTACTTATTTAAAATGTTATTTATATGATATTTTCATCTATTCATTTACAAATAATGAGAGAAAATATTTATTTACCTATTTGATAACAATACCTCTTTATAGACTATATTTTTTGTATATGTTGGTTTCTTCTTTTTTAAATTATCCTTTTTGACTAATACTTTTGTTATTGAACTTGAAATCCTTCTTAATAATACAACGTATAGCTATCCATATAAAAAATATTTTCTGGCAAGTATACTTCTACATTTGGAATTGTTTATCCCTATGCCTTATTTATAGTAATTGCAAAACATAATCATACTGGAAATTGCTTCCTTTTGAATTGAAATAGATATCCATCACTTTCTAGTAGATTCAATAGTATTCTTAGTAGTAACACTTGTCCATTAGCGTGTTGTCCAACTATTATTTAGCATGTATGACATTTTTTCAAATCTTTTACATACCATTCGAGTTCCATTGCACAATACATTCAATGTATTTAAATTTCCAAAAGTATTATTGCGTAATTAACTTTCAACTATAGTCTATGTGATAAGATTTCATTCGATTGCAAGCTATTTAGAAATTTTTCTTGATAATTAGTGTTGACATCATCAACTACATAGTCATAAATAAGGTACACTTGAGTCTTTCCCGAGAACATATCTATCATCATTTGATTCAATTTATGCACATATTCATTCTTCATTGCCAATATTGTATGGATTATCATGTATTCTGATGATATTGAGTTCTCAACAAAATTAGAAAACACATTTTATATCAATGCCTTCTCATATGAATCCTTTCCATCATCTTGTACCATTATTTCATCTTGTATGATTATGTTTCCATTATGAGTTATAGGTTCTTCCCCATCCCCCACTCTTTGTAAGAAATCACTAAAGGTTATGTCTAATCTAGCTTGCATGTTACTTATTAATTTGAGCACTTCCATTTTATTTCAAAGATATGATGTTACCAGACTTACATTAACTATTTTTTACCTTGTTCCTTTGAGGATCACTGGTAATACCTGTCTAAAGTTACTTCCAAATACAATCACTTTTCCATCAAAAAAATCATTGTTATTCATTATATCTCTGAGCTTTCTATCAACTATCTCCACCACATATTTCTTGACCATTGGAGCTTCATCCCATATGATCATACTGGCTTTACGTAACAATATTGCTAAGTCACTCTGCTTTGATATACCATATAATGATATTTCTATTAGATTGAGTGGAATGTTGAATCTAGAGCATGTTGTCCTTCCTTTTGGCATTATTGATGATACTACACCTAAAGTTGTTATTGCTATAGCTATATTTTCTTTTGATCTTAGATTAGCCAATAACGCTTGATATAAGAAAGTCTTCCATGTACCTCATGGTCCATTCATAAAAAATATCCTAATATATCTTGAGTTTAGTCTATTCATTATCACTGTCACATCTATATACTTAGCATATTTTGATGTATTGATCATATGTGTGATGAAATAAATTAAGCATGCTTCTAAATGGATTTATGGTATGAAATGGAAATGAATGTTTAATAATGAGAAAGTATGAAAGTTAATGAAAGAAAAGTATTTTTAAAGTAAATGTTACATAGGAAGTGTCTAATGTGCTTAATGAGGTATTAGGTGTAAGTTGGCAATTATGTTGAATGTTTAATGAATTCTTAGTGTTCATTCTTCTATGTGTTATTAAATTAAGCTATACAAGTATATTTTGGATTAGTATATGCATTGAGTATTAATTTATACATATATTATGTATTTGTTATTTAAAAGTGATTGGGTGTCGATACCGTTAAATTAATTCCTTACTACCAACACGTAGAAACTATGATTTTATAACAGTGGAAGTAAGGATCAATCCCATAGAAATGATTTCAACTCCTTAATTCTTTGCATTTAAAAGAAACGAAGGTGATTTTGGAAAGTAATAGAGCAAATGAGAAAACAAGTTTAGCAAAATAAAATAAAGGAAATCTAATAATGAGAAATTCTCCCAACAAAAAGCTTCAAGAATTCATCAACCAACTATGATTATCGATTCATTTGTAGTCCAATGATAGCATGGCACTAAGCAGATTATAGTTTATCGACAAAGTCACGCACACCCCAATCCTTCCTTAGTTTGTAAGACGTCATGAACAAGCTCTACGAAACACCTCTAACTCCAGGATAGACATGGTGGAATAAGATTCTCACAAGTCTTCCCAAAATTGCATTAGGAATTAGAAAGACATAACTGTAGTGAATAGTCACGACCCAGCATCCCTCATGTTCAAACTAGATCCATTAACTCACAAGGAAAACTACCCAAGCCACAATAAAAGATAGCACATTGGTTACTACTTCAGCGAGTCGAGTGACTTTTTCATATCAAATAACTCACTTAGCAATTTACGGAACTTAGAGTCATGCAATAGGTCTTATTTACATTCCCTAAGAACAATAATGATTCTGTAAAATTTAGAGTTAAAATAAATAGTGCTTTTATCATTGGAATTAAGATCATTTAGACCGCACATAGTTATTAATGAAAGAACTTGAATTGCTTTCAATTGGTAAAAGAAAAGCGTCTAGCCACGCATCATAGGAGAAAGAAAAAAAATAAATGAAAAGAAAATAAAGACTTGAATTAAATAAAAGGTAAACAATGAACAAATTCTAATTAATTGTTTTAGGAAAACCAAACTTCCATTTAAAAATCAAACCCGCTCTCTATAGGAATACTTTCCTATTTATAGCAAGAAAATAAAACCAATAAATTAACAAAAATAAAAAGATAAATATTGTGCTTAATCTTTAGTTATAAGAGTTTAAATCCTTTCAAAACTCTTCCATGTTTAGTTTTCAAAAATTGAGACATGTCATGTTATTTCGGTCCATCTTATGCCCATAAGCCTTATCCCGAGCTTCCAATCCAAATATGTTATAAAGTCTCCCTTTTAAGCATGTTTCTTCAAAACTCCTTGTTTTGATTTGTAAAGTATAAAATATCAACAATTCAACTATTTTAGCAACTTTACTATGCCATAATAAGTTGTTTGTGGGCATAAAATATGGCATTTTGGTGTTCGATCAATAAGAATGTTATTTTAATGTTAAAGGCTTAAGGCCTTAATGAAAATAAGGTAGAATAATAATTTAATGTCTTATATGTAGGTATGTCTAATGTATGCACATATATGTATATGTATGAGTATTAGTATGGCTAGTATGCAAGGTGGCCCTATGTAATTGGCTTGGGGGTGAAAAGTCAATAATTGTAGGCTTATTGTATGTATTTCTTCTTCTTTCCCCTTTATTAAGTGTTAAACCATATTATTGTTGGGAGAAAACTCTAAGTATATGAGTTCATCTTCGTCCTCCTCTCCTTTTCATATTTAAAACCATGACATACAAGGGCTAGAAGATCTAGGTCTGTAAAACATGTTTTAAGCTTGTTGCTGCCCTCTTTTTGCTTCTTATGCATGCTTCTCCTCTTTGATTGCTTTTCTTATAATTTTTATGTGTGAAGCCATGGTTGAATGTGTGGAGATATGGGTTCTTGATTTATGTGTATATTGATTGGGTTTGATGGGAGAAATGATGTAGAAGCAAAATGAAAGTGGTTAATGTATGGTGGTTGTGGTTTTGTTACGTGTGTCTGTTTGTGGCTTGTGTTTGGGTTGCTACCCTAGGAGTCGATATGTCCTCTTGGTTGCTATTTATGTATGTGATGGATGGATTTATGTGATAGAATGGTTTTGATGATTGAATGGGATATTTTTGATATGAAATTATGTTAGGCTGTCTTTTTAGTGAGCTTGAATGGGACATTCGGCAACTTGATGATTTATGAAGTAATAATTCTTGGGCATGGTTTTACTTGTAATCAAATCTTAAATATGATATTAGAATGTTTTTTATTTGAATTGGTAACATTCTTAGGTGATTTGAATAATGAAATGGGTGATATGTCTCAAGGTAGGCAACAACTGGTGCATTTTAAGTGTAATTAGTTTCTGTGCATGTAATATTTGTATTTGAGCATGGTATACTACCTTATGTACCTTAGTTACTAGTTTCTCTTGTGATTAAATGTTTTAGGAGTGTTCGTTATGGTTGATAAGTGATTTAAAGATAATTTAAGTTAGAATTTTGCATGATAATATGGGTTAGAGGCAAGTAGAAGCTTAATGTATATGATTGTGTAATTTATAGCATGTTAGGAGTTATGTGTAGAAGTTTGTAAAATTGACACTTTTGGTTATATTTTCATTATAGGACAACATGTTCATTCATTAAAAGTTAATAAATGAATGAGTTATGGTAAGTGGAAAAATAATGCAAGTTAGTGATATGCAAAATATGGTGTTTTTATGTGTTATGGAGTGGAATGCATTGCTTTGTGGACTATTTTAAGCCAGATCACTTAATGATCTTTTATATATGAATGTGCCTTATTTAAGTGAGTTACTACTATCATTTGAGCCAAGTTTCATGCCTTATTTCTTTAAGTTATGCATGTGTAGCATATAAGGGATAGATTTACACACTTTCAGACTCCAAATTAGAGGCTTGTGGCAATTGCATTTTGATGATCTTAATGTTTGGTTTTTAAGCATGAAATATATGGTTAGAAAGCTATTTAAGTCTAGTTTCCAATGGTATAAGGCTTTTTTTAGATCATTTGCTTAGTCAAGAAAAGTCACATCATTTAAACTATTACAATTAAGTAAAATGTTTTTATTAATGATGAAGTATTTTTCTTAAAATGTAAACATGATATGCTATATGAACTTTTGTTATGCACTTGAGTGAATGATTATATGCCTATAACTAATTACTATGACTATATACATTTCATTATATGTAAGTGATGCTTAAGGATCTTTAATTACACATTATTGTGCATATGAAGTGCAATTTAAATATAGTAAAAGTGACTAAATAAATAGTGATTTTTATGAATGAACTTTAAGTGATTGTTTTCATTAAGGTGGATATTTTGAAATATCATAGGTGCTTTGGAGGAAGGATTACATTTATCATTGAAACATATGGATAAAAGCAAATCTACAGTAGGTTTGTGCTGGTGTTCCTTGACAAATGATTGGTCTTCTTAAGGAACTTTTCATGAAAGTAAAAATGATGTATGTCTTGTTATATGTTCCTAGCACCACATATTGCATACTTATACAATATGTCATGTATATACACATATTCTTACATAAGGCATGACATGACATGAATGTGGAGGTATAAAGAAGAGATGGTTATAGAGCTTGAACAGAGGTTGATATATGCACTAGGTCACATCATTGGATTTCCATTGGAAATCATAGAGTTGGATTCCTATATGGAATTACAGAGTTATATGTATATATATAATATGTACCAACTAGAACCAGAGATACATTGGACCTAGTATGGGATTGTGCACAATCACAGAGGTAAAGGGATTGATATAGGAAAATTAGAGGGAGAGTGCAGTACATTATTGCATTCTCAATAGCATATTTCATAATATGTCATATATTTTATAGATGGAATTAAAGTATGATATGTTACTAATGGATTTTTTATAGTCTTACTGTAAATAGTTATGAATGTATGACGATTATGTGATAAAGATCACAAGTAAGGATCATTATAAAGCACAAGAAATGATGAGTATTGTATTGAATTATTTTGTGTTGAAATAATTGTTTTTATGATAATATTGCTCATTATATTACTTGTTTTCTTTTTTATTTTACAAGCATCATTGAGATTTTTCTAAGCATTTATTATTTGATGAACGCAGACACTAGTATCATGAGAGAGCATGAGGGTTAGTGTTTTCAACAGCTAGTTTAGAGGTTTAGCTGCACGTAATGGTTGAGAACCCAAACTTTCACGACAGTCTTCTAAGGCTTCAAAATTTATGCAACTTACTCTTTTATTATTTTTACAATAAAACCATTGTAAAATATAACTTGTCAAATTCTCACGATACCACTAAGGGCTTTTGAGATAGTATGATAACTTGGTATGGATTTACTACATGATGTTTATATTTTAAGCACAGTTTGCTTATAACATGAGTTGAACCATTATGATATGTCATGACTTATAAATGACATGATTATTAATGTTCATTATTGGTGCACCTAAATTTGTTCATTACTGATACATTTTAAATAGTAAGGATAAATTTTAGAAATAAAAAAATGTTAAAAATCCATTATAGGGTAATTATTAATTTCCTATTTTAGGGGATTAGTAATTACACTACAGGAGCATATCTTACCATTAGTTGTGTGATAATCACTATATATGCATATTTTTATTCCAAATTAAGCTTTAATACTACATCAATGTCTTCTTGAGACATTTGTATTACTATTTCCTCTGCAATCTCTCTATTATTGATCTCCATTTAGCTAAGCTAGTGAGTTTCTTTCATAGGCAGATCATAACTTTTCACATCCTTACCAATGCTTATTAGGTGCTTTTAGATATCACTCAAAGTGCAAGTTATATGTGTTTTTATCGAGTTATCATGCATTTTAACACAATCTTCAGCCACCAATTGGAAATTATCTTCTCATAGTTTTTTGATATTTATAGGCTTACAATACACCAATAATGTTGCAAACAATCTTGTTAACTCTAATGGCATCGTGAATACTACTCCCTCATTCATGCATTCTTTTATGCTCTTATCTGATTCAAACAACCTCCTCATTACAATAGCTTCCTTAAATGTTAAACATTGGATAACATCTACTATAAGCAATTCGTCAAATGACTTTAGACCCTTGAAATTATTTAAAAGAATCCTTAAATAATACCTTTCTCCTTCTATCGAGTTAGCTACATTTACACGTCTGATGATATTTTTAGTTTTTCTTTTTATCTACTCTCAATTTTTTGCATTCCAAACATAATGCTCTTGAAATTCCCTATACAATAGTATGCTTGCTTTTTCACTTTTTGAACATGTAATAAAGTATTCAGTTAACATCATTTTTTTTCATATAATCCCATTGAAGTATGTCTTGCAAGTTCTGGTTATACTAAAATGTCACTATATGCTTGTTTGGTAGATAGAGTTGTAGGTTCAAATCAATAGGATAAATATTATTTATTTTAAATTCATATATCCTCCACATAGCTTCTTATGGTTATACCCATCTTGTATCCTAATAATGTTGTATCTCATATATCTAATTCTCTCCATTTCCAACCTAGATTGTTATTCTATTATGCCCTTTGTAGATATACTTGTACAAGTATTTCATTTCTCTCAATCCATAATTTAGTATATAGGATTAGTGAATTATTTCTTTTACTTTTTATACTTCATTTATATAAAATTTTTTACCATATTATAATACATTATTGCATTAAAAAACTCATTACCTCTACATTGGTATGGCAATCATATCTTGTAAGCAAATACAAATTGTAGAGTACAACCCATTTATTATCAAATATATTGTTTCCCTTTTTCACTTGCAATATGATAAGAATGCTAATATTTTAATTTTATTAAAATATTATTCATAATTTTAACAATATGAATAATTTATTACCTGATAATCATTTTTTAGGTCTTCTATATATATGGTATCCATTATGCCCTAACATTGTCTTGATATTATATGATCTTGGATATTTAAATTTGAATTTGCATCTTCCTTCAATCATGCAAGGACATTTAGGATTTTCTTATCTACATGGACCATGAAGCATATGTTTTATTACACACATGTATAGTACTGGATACTTAATCTCATAAACAATCTCTACCATAACATATTTATCAAAATGATATAGGCTAGTTACTTTGCTTTTGGGCTTTAATATGACCAAGATGTGTGCATATGGGAGACCTTTCTTATGAAATTCGATGACATGCATATGTGCTGCTACCTCACCAAATGTCTTCTTTTTGTATAATTAATCTTTGAGATCTTATAGCTTTCTTTTAAAAACTCTAACAATCAAATGTGGAACTTCTAATGGTTTTATTCCTAGTTACATATTCTCTACTATCTCTTCCCATTCAGGATTACATATCATTATAATAAAGAGAATAGGCTTTCCAAGTGCTTGCACTAAAGCCATTACATCTAGGTATCTTCTTTGCATGTCTGTAGGTTCTTCAATATGTTTAGCTGGCAAGATTGTTCCTTTCCCTACTTGTTTCCCTCTTGTCTCCTCTGCTTTGACACTGTCTACTATGCCCTAGTATAGCTTAGTACGTATTATTGATTGTTGTATCCTATAAAAGTCAAGTCTTATTATCTCTAATTTAATATATATATCCACTATGAATTATTATAATATTCTCATAAAAAGCAATATTAGAGATAGTTCATCCTCTCTTATTTGGAAATGGTAGCAATGATATTCATGACAAGATACATTTCATGGATTTCATGTCTTTACACTTATTTTTGATCATTCATATTAATTACATATACTTTTTCATGTAAGGAACATTTTGAATCTTTGATGAATAAGATTATGTATTTAATTTTAAGCAACAATAAACTGACCTTGTCCCTCTCTTGTAATGATATTCTTTATTGTTATCTTTATTGTCATTTGAATACTTCAATTATCATTTATATTGTTTAGTTGATTCTCATTTGGGTCTTGTATCTTTTTGATATCTGGTGTCATCCACTCTCTCATCTTGGAAATAGAATTGGATATTGCAATGCATCATAACATCTATAGAAGTATTTGATTTTGTATTGTTATCCTAAATAAGCATATACAATTATTTCTCTCTATCTTGTTACACCCACGATAGAGACCCTAGGAGTTATACGTATAGAGATACCTAGGGATGTATGTGCACGTATCTTTAGGTGCATGTGTATACGTGAATGTATTGGTATGTATATGAATGAATATATGTGTATTCATATGGCAATGAATGTGTTTATATGCTTGACTGTGTGACGTCGCCTCGTTGGGAAGCGTGTCTTCTCGGTCGGATGAGGGACGGCTTGTTATTGTGCTTAGGATTGTGTTTTGAAGTGTTGCAGGGTTGCTAGACAGGTTT
>CANYBF013438401.1:0-10626 GCA_948192965.1 Dalechampia spathulata
AAGGGTTGAAGTCAAACCAATATTTGACCTCCTAATATTTGGGTAATCATGATGTATAACTAGATACCGCTCATGATTTACATGTTAAATATAAGATTTAATATGTTGCCAACATATTAGGAACCCAAGAGGTCACACACTAACAAATGAGGAATCAAGCTTAAAAGGGCATTTTCGTCTTTTTAGGAAAAAGTCGAAAATCACTTATGGAAATTAATCTGATGCTTTATGGACTTAACATTTAATGTTTAGAAGTCCATAAATGTTAAGTTATGCCATTGGGTTGGGCTACAGTATGGCAAGTGACAGTCATAGGCCATATTGGTCACAGATGGGCCCAGGCCTGACTTAAGCAGAAAGGGTTTCAGCTTAACCTAATTTTGGAATATAAATATGTTATTATAACCAAAATTAGGTCAAGCCACTCATCTGATCTTCCTTTGGCCGAAACCTAGCCTCCTCTGCTGAAGAAGAATTCGGTCTTCACAAGAGCAATTGTGAGGAAGACAAAAATTCCATAAGTTTTCTTCTTGTTCTTTGCTAGTTCACAGGAAAGAAGAGAGAAGCAATCGGTTGCTTGCTCGGAACAACCTCATTTTGTGTGAATACTATTGGAGGCTGCCTATTTTGGTGGTTTTTAGTTTGCTACAACCATAAACGCAATAGAGATCAAGAACGAAGGACATCTGCATTGAATGTAAGAGTTACTATCAATCTGCTGCTTCAAATCTCTTAACAGTTATCTCTGTGTTTTGATGCAAATATCATCTTTTGGTTTGTTGTTTTAAAATAAAATTTTAAATTTCTTCCGCTGCTTAATTGACTACACAAACCAACAGATGAGTCTAATATTATGACGAATTGCTTGGTAAATGTGTGAATATCATTTTTATAAGTGTCATATACGGATTGTCAAGAATATTTGGTATAATAGACGTATCCTTTATTAATAAAATTCATTTATATGAAGGAATATATGTATATTTATATGAGAATATGTACGTGGATTTATGTATGCATAAGTGTTTAGATAATTCAAAAGAATATTTAATACAAGTAAATAAGTATTTGATTTTAAGTAATGGTCATGATATAGAACGTTAAATTAATTTTTAAGTATCTATAAATATTTTATTCCATATGTACCATGTAATAATGGAAATATTTTATTTTATTATAATTTATTTTTATTATATTAAATTATATGATATTTTATTATTTTATATTATATTCTATTATATAATATTATGATTTATTATGTTAGTGGAATTGTAAGATTGATTTTTAATGAGTATAATACATATATACATATATATATTAATAATTTTTAAGAGATGATTAAAGTTTAAGTAGGGATAAATGTAAAGGTTAAAAAAATAATGTTTAAATATGTATGGGAGTATAAATACATTTGAATTTCATTTATATCATGAATTAATGGATATATATTTTTTAGTTTACGCCATATTTCATTACATAAAATTATATTAAATTTTATTATTATATACATGTTAAAAAAAAGGGGGGCATATATATATTTAAATAAATATATGATATGTGGATTTTGGGTGTATGTACATAAAGTGGGCATGTATATATATATATATATATATAAGTGTATTATATATATAACATATATAAGTATCTAATAGGAATGTATAGTGTATTATATATAATATAAATAAAATAGTTTAAATAAAAGATAATGGAGGATTGAGAAATGTTCTGATGTGATATGGGTGGGTGTATATCAATAGAGTAGAATGCCACCATTTGGATAAGGAAAATATATGGTAATTAGCCTCTCATTCTCTTCTTCATTTGTACCCACCAATTTCATTTTCTTATCATGACCGAATCCCCACCAAATTTTATATACTCTCGTCTTTCTTTCATTCTTGGGAGGAATCCTTCCTTTCTTCTTTTCTTTGCTTAACTAAAACACCAAATTTTCCTCTTTAATTTCAAGATTTCCAACAGCATAATATTTCTTTATTATCTTGTTTTAAATCTACTGCAACCTTCTTCTTTAATATTTTATTAGTTTTAATCAAAATTTAGCTTAATCCTTCATGTATATGCATTTTATGGGTTCGAATGAAGGATTCAAACTTACAAAAAAATTAATTGAAAGGAGAAAGTCAAGATTTCTAACTATTGGTGAGTGGTAGTGTGCATTTGGTTGGTAAATTAAGGTTATGAATAAGTAATTGTTGAGGATCGGTGATTTCAGCTAGGTGGAAGAATCTTGAGCGATTCTAGTAAAGAAATTTGTTCTTAATTTTGGGTCTTTGATTTCTAGCTATAGGTTAAATTGCTGTCCAAAGGAAAAATTATAGAAAGGTGGTTCTGAGGATAATCAACGTATACTATCAAGCAATCTAAACAAGGGGAAAGCGATTGCAAGTTTGTACTAGTTTGATTGAAAGTTCCTAGATCATTAAATGATCGAAAGGGCAATGGTATGGTAATGCAATGGCATTATATAAATAATTATGATATTATATATATACCATGTCATAAACATTAATGCATTAAACATGAAACATTGCATAAGCATGACATGGAGAAATAAGGAAGGAGGAAAATGATTAAATATGAGAATCATGTTAAATGGAAAATACTGGGCAATATGATATGAAATTTCTATGGGAATTAAATGGAAAGAAAAAAATGACATGAAAGAAAGGAAATAAAAAGGAAAGTAATGAATGAGATATGACATGATATGAAAGACCCAATAAAATGTGCATATAAATGAAATGGCCCAGAATATGAGATGGGCAGATGATATGAAATGATACAGGAAAATATGAGGGAGAATGCATAATATAAATGCATTCTCATAAATAACATTAATCATAAATATATGATAATGATATAATGCATGGTATGATATTTTGCACTCATATGCATATATGCTAATAATCATGATGGACATACATACCATGGCATTCATATTTAATTATGAAGCATTATATGATATATTTTAATGATAATTTATTGCCATTATTATATTATGGAATTAATATGTTAATGAACTTGATTATAATGACTTTAATTATTATGATAATTTAATAATTATATCATGAAAATAACATGTTGAAATTTAATATGATGATATATGATTATTATGATGTTTATTATATATGTTATGCTAGCACCACTAAGTTTTATGCTCAGCGTTTGTCAATTGATAAACACAAGAACTAGTAAAGCTGGGGATCAGGAATGTTAGTGACGTCGGCAGTTGGACTTACAAATAAGTTATTGGTAAAATACAGGGATTTCTTTTAGACTTCTATTCCTAAACATTCATGCAGATTACTATTATGGTATTTGAAAGTATTTAAATTAATTGACAATATAATTTATTACAACGATAATAATTTATTGACAATCTGTAAATAAGTAAAGATAATATGTATGTATGTTAAATATGATCATATATAATTATGATAGCATAATAATACCTGGGAAGGATAAATGGAATGAATCAGATGGTAGATCATTATACATGATATAATTATTGAAAAAAGAAATTTCTGCATCTAATGGTTAATGAATGGAATCCTTTGTAAGATGATTATTAGTTTTCTTAATTAGAGAATTGATAATCATGCTACAAGAGAATGTTATGCAGCTGAAAGATGTGACATGTTTGGTTGGTATCAAAGCTATGCAAAATAGCTCGTTTAATAATTATTTTACTGCCAAAGTCAAGTTGCCCGAATAAGAAGTCTGTTAGTCCATGCTGCTGACAAGAATTATTTTTATTTTAGGTAGTTCTCCAAATAATCAACATGTCTGATAGGGAAGTGATTTTAGGTGAAGGTGAGGATAACTTTACTCATCAAGAAGGCACCTCTAAGGCCAATTATCAAGCTAGAGGTGGCCTATGATAAGGTGAATATAAAGAATAGACTGATCGAGTACCACCAGTAGAACAGCCTACTGCTGCAAGAGTAGATCTAGTAGCTACTCAATTTGCATAATTTCTTCATAATATTCGGGGATAGCTTGAAAGAGTTCTTGCTATTACTATTCAGAATCAAGAGGAGAAACATGACTTCAAAGGGTTGAGATCATATGGAGCTACGGATTTCTCGAGTACCACTGACCCATATGTGGTTGAAATGTAGCTGGAACATACCAAGAGAGTGTTTAGACAGATTAACTATTTATATGGGCTAAAGTTGGAGTATGTTATCTCTTTGCTTCAAGATGATGCATATGAATGGTGGAAGACTATTCCATAGGGTCTTATTGAACCACCTATTCTTAACTGGGTAGACTTTCAGACAGTATTCAGACAGAAATATGTTCCTATAGCTTATATTGACCAGAAGCTACAAGAATTTTTGGCACTAAAATAGGGTAACATATCTATAGCTGAGTATGAGAGAGAATTCACCCAATTAGGCTATTATGCTGGAAACATCTTAACTTCTGGGAGAGAGAGATGCAAGAGGTTTGAACAGGGACTAAATCATACAATTAAGTCGCTCATACAAGGGTTCAATTATGATAACTTTTCTACTTTAATTGCTAATGCTTTGGGTCAGGAATGGACTCTTCAGGAAGGAGATGAGAATAGAGCAAGACAAGTTAGATGATAGTTTAGAGGTTCTAATTCTTCTTCCAATGCTCAAAAGAGGGGTAGATTTAGTGGTTCTTTTATAATACGGGGATTGAGGTTTAGACCACTAGCTCCTCACAGGACATAGAGTGCACAGGTTGTTGGTCATAGTAATACTGGATTTATGGTTTGTTCATGTCTAACCTATGGTAAAAACCATTCTAGAGCATGTAGAATAGGAAGGGATGTATGCTACCAATGTGGAGGTACAAGGCACTATGCTAGGAAGTATCCTAGCAATAGTGTAATATATGTTCATACTGTTACTAAGGGTAGATCTTTTTAACATAATTCTAGAGTTTGACCTATAATGGGAGCACCTTCAACAGTCAATTTAATAGAGGCTGAGGTAGAGGCCATGGTGGTGGTGGTAGAATGAGTAGTCAGATTTCAATAAACCAGAATGTGGGAACCCAAGCAAGGATATATCATTTACAGTAAAGAGAGGATTTTCAAGCTATTGATGTGGTGATTGGTAATTTTCATATCCTTGAACATATTATGCTTATGTTATTTGACACTGGATCTAGTCATTCATTCATCAACATTAAGGTTGCATGCTTACTAGATATCACAAGTGAGAGATTGGGGTATGATATGATAGTATCTAGTCCTTTAGGAAAAAATGGAGTGGTGAATAGAATTTACCATAAATGTCCATTGGTTTTGCAAGATAAAGTCTTTCCTACTGATGTGATTGAGATGCCTTTTCTGAATATGATGTCATATTGGGCATGGATTGGTTATCCCAATATCAAGCAGTGATAGATTGCAAAAGGAAGATAATTTCTTTTTAGCATTCAGAGTATCAATCTGTTCATATTCAAAGGATTAGACCATCAATTATCCATAGTATGATTTTAGCAATCATTGCTCAGAAGTTACTAAAACAAGGGTTATGAAATAGTACTAGCACATGTTATTAATACTAAGTAGACGGGTTTACAATTGATCCTAGCAAGATAGAAGCGGTTGTGAATTGGAAAGCACCTAAATCTGTTACTAAGGTATGTAGTTTCCTGGGTTTAGTAGGATACTATAGGTATTTTTTCAAGGGTTTTTCTATGATTGCTACACCTTTAACAATGCTTCTGAGGAAAGATGTTCCATTTGAATGGACAAAAAAGTGTCAGAAAAGCTTTGGTAAGCTAAAGTAGTGTTTAACACAAGCACCAGCATTGATTTTATCTACACCAGGGAAGGATTATGTGGTGTATAGTGATACTTCAGTAAATGGTTTGGGATGTGTTTTGATATAAGAAAGGAAGGTGATTGCTTATGCTTCTTGACAACTTAAACCACATGAATGGAATTATCCAGCTCATGATCTAGAATTAGCTGCCATTTTATTTGCATTGAAAATATGGTATCATTATCTTTATGGTGAAAAGTGTTATATTTACACAGATCATAAATGTTTGAAGTACTTAGGGACATAGAAGGAGCCGAATTCAAGGCAGAGATGATGGCTTGAATTGATAAAAGACTATGATTGCCTCATTGATTATCATCTAGGAAAAGCTAATTTGGTAGCTGATGCTCTAAGTTGGGAGACTTTTGCTACACTGCAATAATCATCATTGATATTAATGCAAGAAATTTGATAGTTGAATGTTTTATTGATAATGTAACCAGATTGTATTTTGGCGGAATTGCAATTATAAGTGAAACCATTATTGAATGATCATATCAAGGAAGTTACTTAGAATGATGAAGAGTATCAGAAGCAGATGGAAAAAATTCAGTTGGGTAACCAGAAGGTTTTCACTTTAGATTCTAAAGGTTTATTGAGATATAAAGATCATATTTATATCCCCATAAATGATGAATCAAAGAGGCAGATACTGGATGAAGCTCATAATAGTTTGTATTTGTATCATCTAGAAGGTACTAAGATGTACAAAGATTTGAAGTTATCCTATTGGTGGGTAGGTATGAAGCAGGACATTATAGAGTTTGTTTCTAAATGTTTAGTGTGTCAGCGAGTTAAGGCTAAACAACAAGTACCCGTAGGATTATTGCAACCATTATCTATTCTATAGTGGAAATGGGATAGAATGACGATGGATTTTGTCACAGAATTGCCTCTGACACATGGTAAACATGACGCTGTATGGGTAATTGTTAATAGATTAACTAAATTGATGCATTTTATACCTGTATGGATGGATTACAGTCTGGAATGGCTAGTAAAATTGTATGTTCGAGAGATAGTAAGACTTCATGGAGTGCCATCATCTATTATTTCTAATAGAGATCCACAGTTTACTTCTCGATTTTGGGGAAGTTTTCAGCGTTCCTTAGGCACTAAGGTACATTTTAGTACTACTTTTCATCCTCAAATAGATGGGCAATCAAAATGAATTATTCACATTCTTGAGGATATGCTAAGAGCTTGTGTGTTAGAATGGGTTGGAAGCTGGGATGGATATATTCCTCTCATTAAGTTTACATACAATAATAGTTTTCAATTCAATATTCAAATGGCATCATATGAAGCACTTTATGGTAGATGCTATAGAACTCCACTGAACTAGGATAAAGTTGATGAAAGATGCTTATTGGGACCCGACATTATATACCAGGCAGAAGAGCAAGTAAAGTCAATCAAGGATCAATTGAAAATAGTATCCAATAGATAGAAATCCTATATATATTTGAAGCAGAAAGACATTGAATATAACGTCGAGGATAAGGTATTTCTAAAAGTATCACCATGGGAGAGAATTTTACGGTTTGGTCAAAAAGGGAAGCTGAGTTTAAGATTCATTGGTCCTTATGAAGCGCTAGAAAGAATTGGACCATTAGCTTATCATTTAGCATTGCCACCAGAATTGGATAGAATTCATAATGTTTTCCATGTATCTATGTCATGAAGATATAGATCTGATCCATCATACATAATTCCAATGGAGAATATAGAAGTTCAGTCTGATTTATCTTATAGTGAAGAACCAATCAGAATTTTAGCCCGTGAAATGAAACAGCTAAGGAATAAACAAATTTTATTAGTGAAAGTGTTATGGAATCACCATACAGAGCAAGAGGCAACTTGGGAATGTAAGTTGAATATCAAATAGCAATATCCTCATTTATTTACAAGTAACTAGGGCTAGAATTTCGAGGGTAAAATTTTAATTTAGGGGGAGAGAGTTGTCACGTCCTCACTTTTAGTATATTGTATTGAATATTAATGCGATGTGTTATTTGATTTCGTGATAATTTTGATATGATAATAATTGAAGAAATGATTGGATAGTGAATAATGTGTTGCTAGATGAGTCTAATATTATGACAAATTGCTTGGTAAATGTGCGAATATCATTTTTATAAGTGCCATATATGGATTGTCAGGAATATTCGGTATAATAGATGTATGTTTTATTAATAAAATTTATTTATATGAAGGAATATATGTATATTTAAATGAGAATATGTATGTGGATTTGTGTATGCATAAGTGTTTAGATAATCCAAAAGAATATTTAATACAAGTAAATAAGTATTTGATTTTAAGTAATGGTCATGATATAAGATGTTAAAATAATTTTTAAGTATGTATAAATATTTTATTTCATATGTACCATGTAATAATAGAAATATTTTATTTTATTATAATTTATTTTTATTATATTAAATTATATGATATTTTATTATTTTATATTATATTCTATTATATAATATTACGATTTATTATGTTAGTGGAATTGTAAGATTGATTTTTAATGAGTATAATATATATATATATATACATATATATATATATATACATATATATATGTATATACATATACATATGTATATACATATGTATATACATATATATATATATGTATATACATATGTATATACATATACATATGTATATACATATACATATGTATATACATATATATATACATCTATATATATATATATGTATATATATATACATATATATATATATATATATATATATATATATATTGGATTACTTTATATTGGATGTTCAATTAAGTAAAACTGAAGAAAGAGATTTTCAATTAAGTAAACCTTTTGAAAGGATAATGCTTTTATCACCTAAAACGTTACAGCATCATAGGAATAAAAACTGAAGAGCATACTCAGCATAAGCCGTTGGCTGGAAACCAATGGTTGCAGACTATTGGTTCAAAGGAGAGTATAAAGCCCAGTGGTGGGAATCTCTCGTACTATTGGTATAACAACGCCACGTACTTAAATAAAATATTATTTAAACTGTTCCGATCACCGATTATACTATTCCGATCCGATAAGGACTATTCCTATCCATTGCAGGACTATATTATACTATGACTAAAAAGCCGTATAAAAGACAGAAAACAACTAATAGAACTATAACTGAAGCAGAAACATTATTAATCATTTTTATAATTGATACAGATTTGGATATAATTAATATAATTTATTATTGGTGTTTTGTCTTATATTTTTTTTATATTCAAATATTAATCTATTATATGTATAACCACCTGATATTGTTCCGCACTAATTGGTATCTAAATTAAACAGTCCATTATTGGTAAAAGTAAAAGTAATTAAAATCTTTTCTTTTGTAAGCCCAATAAAAATCTTTTGTTGGTATCAGAGCCTGCTTTTTTGCAGGTGGAAGTAATTAGGGATTTTAAAAGTCCATGATTGAACAGTAAAAGAAGATTAAATTAAAAGAGATTTCATTATTAATAATTTGTGAAAATATAATTAATCTGAAAAAAGGTTTTGGGTATGCTAAGTAAGTCCCGTGTGAGCCGTGTTAGGCATTTAGGGCAGTAAGAGCAATGGCCGCAACCAATTTTGAAGATTAATAATATTGACATTAATTATTAAAAATGGAAACTTTTTTATGTAAATCATCTAGCACTGTTAAATCGGACGACTCAGAATCATCAGAGATAAAAAAGATAATAAATAAAAATGAATTAATATTGGAATACTTTCGTAAAGCAATTGATGAATGGGAAATACCTAAAGTAGATAAGAAACAAATTTATGAAATTCCAAAATTAAATATCTTTAAAACAGATTACATAATTAAAACTGAAGAAAGGGATTTTCAATTAAGTAAACCTTTTGAAAGGATAATGCTTTTGTCACCTAAAACGTTACAGCACCATAGGAATAAAAAATATAAGTATATTCATATTGGTATGATACAAGTTGGTATAAAACCTTTAACACGTGAGGGATTAAACACAAGTATATTAGCAGTAGTAGTTAAAACAACCAATTTATAAGTTTTATGCTCACATACATAAACTAGCTAAGGTAGCAACAATTTACATTTCATGGTATTAATTAAGCAATTATAAGCAATTGTTTATGCTCTTATGGGGTGTTCGAGGTTAACTTGCATAAATCGAGACCAAATAAGCTTAAGTTTTCAGCCTCACTTCCATGTTCTTACTTGAATTGGTAAATTCCAATATAACCATCCCTTTTCTCAAGCAAATAAGTTATTTTATCCTCATCAGTCTCATTACTAAAATCTCACATCATCTTACATGTAGGAGACTTGAAAATTTTAATCATCATCAATATGACAATTCAATCATATAACAACCCTATATGCATTCAATCTCCAAGTTTACTTTAAAATATTTACCTCTTAATTTCTCAATAATAATTGCATTCAATATCTGGCATGTTCTCATTATACAAGAGAGTGGTTCAACTGTTGATTTATATACATAAAAATCTAAAGGAATTAAATACCATTCATCATTATATTCATTCGATCCACTAGATTTACATGTAATTAATTAGTTTTAATGCCACTAACAATTCACATGGTTTGGACAACAACTATATGTCACATCCTCACTTTTGCCACACACTGTTAGTATATACGTATGATGTGTTATGATTTGTACGTGTTGAATTTGGATGATGATGTGGATTTAAATATTTGAATTATGAATTTATCTGAATTATACATGGTATGATAAATAAATGATATGCCTTATAATATA
>CANYBF013438740.1:0-12922 GCA_948192965.1 Dalechampia spathulata
GTTCCAATATCATGGACTTCAATATATAGTTTAATACTCCAAGTAAAACAAGTTCATTTAAAACATTGTACTATATAATGAATAATGTCTTTATTAATGAAAACGTATAGTACAAATACACATGATGATCTAGAGCATACACTAACAACATCCACGCTGCACCAGAAGATTAAGTTCCCACACAATGAAGTTGTGGTTACTATTACCGTTGATGATGAGGTTGCTTTGGCCTGCATCAGAGAAGACATCCCTCTCATGACTGACTTTCAGATTACCTCTATCAGAGAGCCTGAATCCTACTTGTACCAACCAAGTCCCACTGTGGAGAGGATGATGCAACTGATGGACTATGTACTTGGCATGGGTCTAGGCCAGTA
The DNA here is from genome assembly GCA_948192965.1 of Dalechampia spathulata. NCBI lineage: Eukaryota > Viridiplantae > Streptophyta > Magnoliopsida > Malpighiales > Euphorbiaceae > Dalechampia > Dalechampia spathulata. The sequence goes on from CANYBF013438740.1 coordinate 378, forward strand.
TCAGCAGGGTCCGGTGGAATTTGATATTCTTACAGCCATGTAGGAAGAGAGGTACTGCATTGGGTTCGATCCCTACACCTCAAACAAGCCAGACGAGTGCAAGATGGTTCTCTTCATCCAAGGAGAAACTCAGCACAACCATGCTCCCAAGTTGCCTAACTCGGAGGACTTCTATGAGCAACAGTTCACCATCTTTGGCAATGTCTATGATCTGTCAGCCCTGACAGCACCTGGGAAGACTGTTACTACTTTCTCCATCAGCTCTAATGATGATTTCTAAATCTTTGGTGATGTTTCTGATCGTACCACCGGCCGCCTAGAACCAGAGCCTACTACAGTCGCTGCACTGGGATCCAAGTTACAGAACTTGGATGTGGAAGACCTACTACTCCCAAAGGTCTACGAGGACAGCGCCACGTTAGTGGAGAGTATCTTTGAAGAGCTTGTATATGAGGACATTGATATATCTATTTTTGTACTTTTTAATGATGATGTAATCCCATGTAAGTATGAAGCAATAAAGAGCAACTTTACTTATGTTTGTGATGTGTATTCTGATGGCATTGTGCATGAGCATGAGCATTACATGAGCATTTTTGACATTAACGCATCTTGCATCAAAAATGTTAACATTAACACAGATGAAAAACCATGTCTTCTCCAGATTGCATCAGACTTGACCTCTGAAGAGAGAAAAGAAATAATCAGCACATTGAAAAAGCATATAAAAGCCTTTGCTCTAGGCTATAAAGACATGTCGGGTGTCGACAGATCCATCGCAAAACACAGAATTGCTACCAAGCTGGGGTTTAAGCCAGTTAAGCAAAAGTTACAATGCCTCTGACCAGAATGGGCTCAGAAGGTCAAGGAAGACGTCCAGAAGAAGTTGGATGCCAAATTCCTTGAGGTAGTTGACTACCCAGAATGGTTAGCCAATGTGGTTCCGGTTCCCAAGAAAGATGATAAGGTCAAAGTCTGTGTAGACTACAAGGATATGAACAAAGCATGTCTAAAGGATGACTTTCTTTTGCCTCACATCAACATCCTGGTTGATAGCGCAGCCATTAGCACTATGTATTCCTTCACTGATGGATTCTCGGGGTACAACTAGATCCTAATGGCAGTTACAGACAGGGTGAAGACAACTTTCATCACAAAATATAGGACCTACTGCTACAAGGTCATGCCATTTGGCTTGAATAACACAGGTGCTACTAACCAGCAAACCGTAATAATGATGTTGCATGATTTGATCCACAAGGAGGTTGAAGTCTATGTGGATGACATGATGGTGAAGTCTCCCACCAGAGAAGAACATACAACTGCTCTTGATAAATTTCTCACACGCGTTGAGAAATATAGACTCAGGCTGAACCTGAAGAAATGTACATTCAGGGTGACATCTCGCAAGCTGTTGGGTCATATTGTCAGTCAGAGGGGTATCAAAGTGGATCCTGACAAGGCAAAGTCAATCATCGAGATGCCTATTCCAAGAACTGAGACAGAAGTTAGGGGATTTCTGGGAAAGCTCCAGTACATTAGCAAATTCATCACCAAGCTCACTACCATGTGTGAGCCTATCTTCAAGCTTTTGAGGATGATCCATCCTATGATTTGGGATGAGAATTTGTAGTTCACATTTGAGAGGGTAAAGCATTATCTTTCCAATTCGCCAAACCTGCAACCACCTCGGCCGGGAAAGCCATTACTTCTCTATCTAGCCTTAGAAGAGGAGTCAGTTGGTGCTATGATGGCTCAAGAGAATGACGCTGGAGTCAAGCATGCTGTCTACTATTTGAGCAAGAAGCTATTGCCGACAGAGTGCAAATACAACACTGTTGAGAAGCTATGCATGGATATGGTCTGGGTTACCAAGAAACTCAGACATTACTTCCAGTCATACCAAATACAGGCAATCTCCAAGGTTGATCCTATGAAGTACTTGTATGCAGCTCCTTCGCTAGTAGGAAAATTCTCCAGGTGGCTGATCCTATTGTTAGAGTTTGATATGCAGTACATCACTACCAAGGTGATCAAAGGCAGAGCAATTGCCGAATTCTTAGCATCTAAGCCGATGGATGACTCTGAGACCTTTGAACAGGACTTCCCAGATGAGCACTTGGGGACAGTTGACGTCCATAAATGGTAGTTACACTTTGATGGCGCAGTCAACAGAAGGGGTGCAGGTATAGGAGTTGTGCTAATCACTCCTGAAGGTGAGGTAATAATGCTTTCAAAGCGGCTGAGCTTCTTGGTCACCAATAATATGGCTGAGTATGAAGCATGTCTCTTCGGGCTAGAAGCATTGCTTATGATTGATGCTCAGGATGTACAGATATTTGGTGATTCGATGCTAGTCATTCACCAATCTACAGCAGAGTGGGAAGTCAAAGAGGAAAGGCTCAAGCCTTATGCTGAATACATGAAGCTCATGGTTTGCAATTTCAGCTCCCGCCAATTTATTCATATGCCATGTGAAGAAAATCAGATGGCCGATGCTTTAGCAACACTAGCCTCAGTCTGTGAGCAACCGCAGAGTCAAATTCAACCTGTATTCATCGAGCAGTCAAGGATTCCTTGCTATTTTGGAGAACGGGTTATGGCGCTAGACCAGCAAGATGAGACCCTATGGTACACTGATATCATGAACTTCCTGAAGACTGGTACTTATCCAGAGGAAGCCAACAAAACTGATAAGCTAGCTCTAGGCAGACTAGTAGCCAATTTCACCTGGCATCAGGGTGTTCTTTACAGAAGAATGGCAGATGGTCTATAACTTCAATGCATATCAGGGAAGGACATTGAGTCAGTCATGGAAACAGTACACGCTGGTGTATGCGGGCCCCACATGAATGGATTCACACTTTACAGGAAGATCCTACGCCAAGGATATTTCTGGCTTACTATGGAGACTGACTGCATACAGTTTGTACAGAAATGCCATGAATGTCAGATTCATGGAGACCTGAGTCACCTACCACCAGTCGAATTGCAAAATTTGACAACACCCTGGCCATTCTCAGCTTGGGGAATTGATATCATGGGCAAGATTCATCCTAACGCTTCTAATGGACATCGGTACATACTGGTAGTCATTGATTACTTCTCTAAATGGGTGGAGGCAGAATCCTACAGTAAACTGGGGGCAAGGCAGGTTGCCAAGTTTCATAGAGAAGAATCTCATATGCCGATATGGGGTGCCGTACCACCTGGTGTTAGACAATGGAGTACAGTTCCAGGCCCAAGTTGCAGACTTGTTGGAAAAATATGGGATTAAACACCATTGGTCCTCTCCTTATCGCTCTTAAGTTAATGGGGCAGTCAAAGCGGCTAACAAGACGATCAAGTGCATCTTAGCCAAGATGGTACGGACTTACAGAGACTGGCATGAGTAGTTACCATTCGCATTGTGGGGTTACAGAACCACTATAAGGAGTCTTACGAGTGCCACTCCCTACTCTCTGGTTTATGGAATAGAAGCTGTATTGCTAATCGAGGTGGAACTAAAATCACTTTGTGTTATTCTAGAAGCTCAGTTACGAGAAGTTGAGTGGAAAAGGGCCCAATATGAGTAATTGGCTACTATTGATGAGAAGCAACTGCAAGCTCTCTATCACTTACAACTTTACAAGAAGCGAATGGTAAATGCATTCAACAAGAAGGATAAACTTGTTACCATACAGGAAGGTGATTTAGTTCTGAAGCAAGTCAGATTGGCTATCCATGATCCCCGCAGGAAATTCAGACCTAACTAGGAAGGCCCATTCCTAGTTAAGAAGATCCTCTCTAAAGGCGCTGTTCGCATCTCGGATTTAGAGGGCAATGAATTCTCAGAACCTGTCAACTTTGATTGGCTGAAGAAATACTTTGTCTAGAGTAGAAGGCAAAAAAAAAAGGGAAATAAAAATGAAAAGCCTGGTGAGCTGAAAACCTATATTGGCAATTCATGTAAAAGTTAAGGTAAAAGAAAAAAAACACTCGCTCAATGAGTTGAAAATTCACTTGGACAACTCATGCAAAAATTAGAGCTCTTAAAAAGCAAAAGGAGAGCGTTAAAATAGTTGATCAGAAAATCTCGCACGAGGCTGGTCAATAATAAAGGTTGAGTCTAATGCACATATGAAACTTCTATGTTACTTTTAACATTTTCACATGCAATCTATTTTAATCTCATCAATGCAAATGGAACACATGTTCGCTAACTTAGCCATAAGTAATACAAGTTGCAAACACAAAGCATTATCATCCTTTATTACATATTGTTACTTAACAATGTCTTGTAGTATAAGATTCAAGCTTGGCGTAACACCCACACCTTGTACTCATCATCGGTGGCAGATCTAACTCTGGGAATCTCCACCAGCGCCATCTGATGACGAGGCCAAGTCCTCTCCATATGCTCCATAAAGTGAGGTACCAGCCTGCCTCCCTCAAACTCTATCAGCCGAGGTATGGACTGTCGCTGGCCATACTGACGACAGAGCCTAGCCTGACTGTAATGTGTACAACGCCTGAATCCCAGCAATGGGATGCAATCTATATAATTCATTATAGGAACATGTTGTATACACCACTAAGGACAGCTCCATTTGATCTCGCTCTCACGTCGAGTCCCCATCCATTCAATCCAGCCTTTGAATGACATCATCCTTGCCTTGCTGAAGGTATGCCCCTCCGTATATGGCTGTGAGGAAGGTATCTCTGTGGGTCCCCAGCCAGCGACACCAGAATCTCAAGCTTCTCTTGAAGCCATATCTGTAACCAAAATAAAATAAGATAAAATCTCGCTAAGTTGAAAAACTTTCACAAGGCTTCTCAAGGGAAAGTTAGAGCGACTCGCTGAGCTGAAAATCCAAGGGGGCAGTTCAGGCAAAAATTAGGGTTTGAAACAAAATCAACAGCCTGATGAGCCAAAAACCTTGTAAAAGGTGACTCATGAAAAAATTAGGGTGAAAAGATACTTTTTCTAAGTTGAAAACCTGCAAAGGCAACTTAGAATTCTTACCTGCAGAAGAAGTAAACTCCCACCGAAGTGCTCAGACTGGCCTCGCTTCACTTTATCCAGACCAATGATAATCTCTGCTATGATCATAGGAAAAGGGGTTCAACCATATATCATTTGGTCTATAATAGGCCCAATCAGCAAGTCCCCATGGCTAGATGGATCGACAAACAAGAATTACGCCAGTAATCCGAATCTAGCTACCCTTAGCCATGAAGGGGTATCTATTGATTTTTGTCCACGTAGCTGGAAGAGAGCAACGACATCCACAAAATCTTCTGTAGCTAAGAGAGACCTTGTAGTGGTGAGGTTGATGTCAAAGTCCCTCATCAGATACAATTCTGCCTCTCCGGTTGACACACGCGTTGTCAACATTATCGATATCTTGCAAGTGACTCCAAGAATAACATAAAAATCCTCATACATCAGACATAGCTCAACATGCCCAAATCGAAATACATGAACCTCAGGATCCCAGAATTGCAAGGTAGTGTACAGGAAAGCATTATTGATGGAGACTTGCTGGAAGGTTCTCAAGTATTGGAGTCTAATCTTGCTTAGCAAACTCTACTCGTTGTTTCCCCAACGGTGGGAAAGAGCGCGGAAGGTAGACAATGATTGTTGAGTCATTGTATATCTAATTTCTATAGAGAAAAGTAGATGAGTTATGTTTTGCTAATAAACATATAAGCATGGTGTATTTATAAGTAGCAAACAACATTGGATTCCATTATTAAATTCAAAAGACACACAGTATAAGCCTTTGTCTATTTTTATAGCTGGTACGCAACAGCCCTGATGTACTAGGCACACAATGCCAGTCTGTAACACATAATCTTATTATAGTACAGAAACTACAGATTTTTGATGCCATGCATATGGAAGCCTGATGTCACATCGTCTCTATACATCATCCTCCCTAGAGTGATCATCCTCAGAATTGGGACTATCCATAACCTTAATATTGTAATGCTCCAGATGCGCTGTCAGCTGTGCAATCTCTCAGTCCCTCTCCTCTATCATTCAAACGAAACAATCATGCTCCTCTTGCTCTACTTGCCTGCTAGACTGCAAGCATAAACATATAGGCATATAAGTCATGCATTCATGCATTTCCATGCAAAAGTATTTCATAACAGGCACTCACCTGGACATCCAGCATCTCAGACATATGGTAGCGGTGCAACCCTATCAGTAGCCTTGAAGCATCCGCTATGGTATCTCGAGGCACCTACGAGATCAAAATACATGTCAGACCATTGAACTCAATCTCACTCCTTGTTGGCATTGGAAAGGAGGTCTCATAAGCATGACCCATCTCATCATAAGTGAAGACCAGTGGGTTCTGTGGCCACATCAGCTGACCTTCTATAAAGTCTGATGGACACCCATATCCTGGGGGCACCTCTGTAGCACCCGACATTGACACTAGTGGGACCGCATCAGCTCCAGAATTGTGAGATCTTTTCGAGGCACCGCTACCTTGAGAATTGCCAACAGTTGGCAAACCTTGACGTCCACCTCTGCCTTGGGAAATATCAGGTCTAACTCCAGACCTGCCAACTCTGTCATGCTGACCTTGGCATGTAAAGAGTTCTACACGCCCCAATAATCTTAGCTGAATGAAGATCGGATAGTCTACCGGTAACTCTGATAAATGATCCCACCCGGGTATACCAGTCAACCCAGTAATCACCTCTGGGTCTGTATCAGTACAGGAAGCCCAAAACATCACGCATGGTGGTGCAGCAGGCTCGACACAACTCTCTGGCCCCAGCTACCAATCTATCATACGCTCTCCTAGATAGAAGAGTCTACCTTTGGGACTCTCCAATAATATGTGTCGCTCATCCTTACGCATTGAACTAGATAAGTATCCCAGCCTCGGATGCATATTGTCCCAGGGATAGGGATGCACCTATTTCAAAAACAATGAGAAAATAAGAGCCTGCTTAGGTATTTCTCAAACTAGTTCAATATAATTTAATGCTGATTAAATTGTTTCTTCTTACCTGATCCCAGGTTAAGTTGTTGAGGTGCTCCCTCAGCTCATCCATCATTTAATCAAGTCTTCGACGTCGTGCACTCCACGCTAGTAGATGAGGAAAACCAAACGGTAATAACCGTGGGACCTCAGGCTCTGGCAGTAGCTCGAATTCATATGCCATGATCTGCAGGGTCAACATACACAGTCAGCAAGACTCAGGAAGACATTACAATAACAGAATCAACAGAATTCTGCTTACCTCTATGACCTGCTAGCAGCTAATAAAACGATCTCTGCAATGCCGACTACAAAAATCCAATCCCTGCATCAAGTGAGCTAGGCCGGCACTACCCCAGTCATATCGCCCAATAGCATCCAAATCATGAAGGGCCCATAATACAGATATGTGAATGCTATTCCTGGCATCATTGAATAAAGTACACCCTAGTACATACAATAGAAAGCTGCGAGTGTACTATTCTGTAGAGATGGTCCTGCCCAGTCTCTCTGCAACCACTATCTCCCGGAGACAGTCATATGAAATACTGTGTCCACCTCTCACATTAGGGGACACACCCAGCAGAAAAAAACTTGTGTCATATGCCCAACGCGGCAATGTCATCCTAGCATCAAATGGAAGGGGCAGCCTAGCACACTCTAGCCCAGTAATTCCGGTAAAGATACTTGGGGTGATAGCAATCTCACCCATAGGCAGATAAAAGGTATGAGTGGAATCCATCCACCACTTGATCATGGTAGTAATAACAAATCTATTACTCCTCTGTTCTGCACCAGTAAAGCAAAAAATGTACAGGCCAAAATAGCTCTGGCCTACTCTGATGCACACCTCCTGAGGCAATAGGGGGTACCACTCACTAATCCCCTGGATACTGCCAGTCCTAACGACTGTTCACTCTCTCTGTAAAATTATAGAATTCAGGTTAACATTCAAACTGAATTACAGAATGAATACAGAGGCTCAAAGCTCCTCCTTTCTACCTTAAATGCATCTATTCATGCCTAAAACGCATAATCCCTCAAAAAATAGTCAAAAATGCATGTTTTGGCCCATTTTTCACTATCATGTATGCCATACATGTGTCATGTACGCTACACATGACATCATGTACGCCATACATGGTGTCATGTGTGCTACACATGGCAGAAACCCACACCAAAAACTGTAATTTTTGCCAAACTATCCAGAAAAATGTGCACATACCTAAGCCTAGCAATAGCCTAGCATAAAATCCTAGCCTAACAGCAACCTAAACACCTCAAAATGAGCATAAAACTCAATTTTTGAGAAAATAAAAAACCTAAAAACCGAATTGAGTTACCAAAAACTCACCTTCTCAAGAGGAGCTTGAGACCGATGGGAGTCTATGGCAAAAGTCTCTGTAATTGTGTTGCCAAAATGAGCCCCAAAGTAGCTGTGACGAATGGTGTGCTCGGGTAAAGCGTAACTCGGGATAGATTTAGGGTCCCGAGGGGTTGATTGCATCCTAATTCTGGCCATTTTTATAAAACACTAAATTTTTGGTGAGGGAATTGAGAGAAAATCAGTATTTAGGGGTGGAACAAACTGATTTTTTGATTAGAACTTGGAAATTAAAAAATTTCCAAGTGATGTGCGCAACACATCATGGGATGTGCATCGCAAATAGCAATTTTTGCTAATGTGTGCCACCTTTTGGGGGACTCTGCTAATGTACGCCACCCTCTCACCAAAATACACATGAAGAATTAGGCCTCTGGTAAAAATTTTAGAATTTTTGGAGGTCGTTTGTTTTGCCGAGCTCAATTTTCACGACCCGCAGCGTCTGAAAAATCTGAAAAATCAGTCAGAATGCAGAAAATTGATACTAAAAATTTAGGTATTTTTCCTACACCATTTCAATACCAATTTCACTGACAAATTATTTTTCTATGTTTGGTAAAGATAGGAAATTGATCTGGCAAACGATTAAAAATAGACAAACCTTTGACATCTGGTCAAGCTGTTGACCAGATAGTGTTGCATTCCGATAGAGGGTCCCAAATGTAGACTTTGGAGACAGACAACACTTATTTGATGGTGCGAGAACAAGATCTGACGGTTGACCACCCTGACCCAGCAGAAGGTCACCTCTAGTTCTGCCGTAGAATCGCCCGATCCAGCAAAGATCATAGAGTCAAGCCCTTGACATCAAAACCCTAATGCATAGGCATTTGAATGTAGATTTCAAATGAATTACTCGCAAGGAAGCCATCGGTCTTGCAGTGACCACCGGTCAGCCTTGATTGGATAGGCTGGACGTCGGGCTCCCAGTGATGGAACTGGGACTTATACTGATCAGAACCGTCGACCAGAGATGTCAGAGACCCAGCAGAGGATCCCAGATGCTGATTTGCAGATATCTGACATTTATATGATGGCGCGAGAATAGACCCAGCAGATGGTCGTCCAGGTCCCGCAGTTGACCACACGATCCAGCAATGATTGCGGAACCAGGCTTTTGGTTCCTAAATCCTAACGCATAGCCATCTGAATGCTGACTTCAGATGATTCACTCGTGGCGTTGCCATCAGTCCCGCTGAGGACCATTAATCAGCCTTGGTCATCTGGCCCGAGCATCAGACTCCCAGTGGCAGAATTGGGATTCAAGCCTCAATACGAGCACCTTCGCATACCTCGACACGAGCATTAGTCAGGTACGCTTCCTACTCCCAGTAAAAAGTCGTGTTATGATTAGACCACATTTTGATCACTTACGTGCATGTCATCTCAAAATGATCCTGATCACGAGGAAAACTGTTGACCCTGACTTTTCACCATCGTGCAATTTGGGGTTTCTGTTGATTTGGCTCAGTTTTAGTCCCCGTTTCAACCCCGAGTAGGCATATAGGCCTCTATGGCTTCTTTTGTGTATTTTGGTGCACAGAGCACCTCGGAACTGGTGGGGCCTACCATGGCACCTGGCGGGACCTGCCATTCTCATTTTTTATTCTGAGTGATGTGTACATACAGAACACACTTCATTTTTGCCAACGCAAGGAGAACCCCTCGAAATGCAAAATGCTACATTTCCGACGTTTGGCATTATTCACTATGAATAGTGCACAGATGGGACTCACCACCTTTACTAGCTATTCTGAATGCTCTGTACACACAAATCATACCCTATTGCTGCCTACGCGAGGCAGAGATTGCAGAATCCAAAATATTGCATTTTGAGCCCTGGGCACTATTCATGATGAATAGTACACAGGTAGGGGCCCACCAGAAACTGGTGGGGCCGCTGCCTATAATAACCTATTTTGTGTATTCTGTACCTACAGAATGCACTTTCCAGTTGGCTTACGCAAGGTACAACGGTTGGCATCGTAAATGCCATATTCCGGGCCCACTACGTTGTGGGGCCCATCTAGGGCATTAGTGGGGCCCGCAAGTCCTATTAGCCTATTCTGTATATTTTGTACTTATAGAATACATTTTACGCATGCCCGTGCATGGTAGGATACACAGAATGCAAAATATTGCATGTTGAACCTAGGTTACTATTCATTATGAATAGTGTATAGGTGGGGCGCGCTTCCCCTATTGACATATTCTGTCTATTATGTACTTATAGAATACAGCTCACCGCTGCCTTACACAAGGCATACCTTAGTGGCGTAAATGCCACATTCCGAGACCACTGCCCTGTGGGGCCCACCAGGCACCAGTGGGGCTCGCTTCCTAATATAGTCCATTCTGAGCATTTTGTACTCACAGAATGCATTCCCTTTTTCACTTTACTCAAAACAAAGCGCTTGGCATGCTATTTGCCATCTTTCATGGCCCAATGCGCTGTGGGGCCCACTGAGGCACTATTCATCATGAATAATGCATAGGTGGGCCCATTACCCAACTTAGCCTATTTTGAGTGTTCTGTACACATAGAACACATATTAACTGATGCCTACCCAAGGCACAACCTGTTGGCCTGCCAAATGCCATTTTGAGCCAGAATAGCGCCTTGGGCGGTAAAATGGGCCCATTAGCGAAAACTCGATATTCGGGGTCAAATTTGAGAAAACTTATGACTGCAAAGTTTCTCAGAATGTCGATTGTACTTTAGTTGACATATAGCACAAATACGGTTTTGCCCGTACGAGCCAGCGCGCATAGGGTAAAAATGCGAAGTGTCGTGCACATCACCCTATGTGCACTGCACATTGCATAGAAAAGACGTTTGGTCGTGTCACACCCTAATTTTGGACCGTCTTGACTCGGATCAAATCTGGGATGATTCAAGACCATTTTGGGTTGGTCTTGGGCCACTCCGGGTTGATTCGGATCATTCCGGGCCGTTCTGGGCTAATTGTTGCCCATTTTGGGGGTGTCACCCGCCGCATATGTACAAACATACGCGATCGCGTATGTTTTTGACACGTCGCATATGTTAGGATACGCGATCGTGTATGTCTCTAGGGTAGATTTTTTTAAAAGCTTTGGAACTCCATTCTGCACGGGGTTGGCACTTTTAGGGTTTCGGACTTTTGACCTATGGGATTTCTTAGCCGTCAAGAGACTAAAAACGGGATTAATTCTTCTTAACCTAATTTTGATAATTCTAGGCAATTAGGGTTAAAAAAATCCACAAAATCACTTAGACTTAAGCGATTTTTTTCCCTAAAACTTGGAATCAGACTATTCTTTCTTCCCTTACACTTGGATCTAAGGAGAATCTACGAGAGGTTAGTAAATCCATCGCTTTTTATGATTTTATTTATTTTTCATGATATCCATGCATAATTCTATTGAAAATTGATTTTATTTATTGTTTTGCGTATGGTTTTCTCATATTTTGATATTTTGTGCATGTTTTATTTTCCGTGAACATGTGCGATCGTGTATGATCATCTTAATATCATATGCGATCGCATATGATCTTGCGCGATCGCGTATGTTAATTTCAATAACATGTACGATCGCGTGTGTTTTAAAAATGTTATTTTGATTTCTTTTGATTGTCGAATGATCTGTGTTATGTTTTAAGCTTGCGTATGTGATTTTCTCATTATTTGCCTCGATCGCATATAATCTTGCGCGATCGCGTATGTTAATTTCAATAACATATGCGATCGCGTATGTTTCCAAGTATTGTTTATTTTTCATGATTTCCGCATTTTTGCCGTATTATTTTTAGCCTATCCGCATGATTTGCGTATCAAAACCATGAGTTTTGTAGCTTGAATGATGGATCTAAATGCCTAATGATGTATTCATGTGATTTAGATGTTTAATGGCGTATTTGTGTGATTTTGTTTGAGTTTTATGATCTCAGCGTATGTTTTATACCCCGTGCACATGTTTTTACGCCCCGTGCATATGATCATACGCGATCACATATGATCATCACAATATCATATGCAATCGCGTATGATTCAAAAAATACAATTTTGTTTCATTAATTCCACATTTTCCTTGTGTTAATTTAGGCCTGTTTGTGTGATTTGCATGTTAGTTACATAATTAATGTCATTATTACTTGCATTTGTTCCTTTTTACGCGTTTGGTTGTGATTTTCG
>CANYBF013439276.1:0-15420 GCA_948192965.1 Dalechampia spathulata
TAACACAATTATTATATAAATATGCTGAAAACTTATTCATTAAATGCACATCTCCAATTAAATACAAAGAAATAATTGTTCATAGAAAGAACATCATAAACATACTATTACAGTTGCATGGTTAATAGTATATTTCTATCATTTGGGATTGCATGACTTAAAGATAAGGCAAAAGATTTCTATGGTTGATAAATTGATTATATGGTTAAGAATTTAATATGAAACTGAGATATTTTAAAATGGTAAGATAAGGTATGGGTAAAATAATTGAATAAAGACAAAGTGACATTTAATGTGATTTAAGTGAAGGACTTGGATGTATATGACAATGATGAATGAAGAGGTTTAAATTATTGACTAATTAAGTAAATTAAGTATTATAAGAAGCTTAATAGAGTGATTAAATAATAGTATAAAATAATTTAATGAAAAATTTAAAAATTATGTTTAAATAAAAGAATAAAGTGAATGATATCATGAAATATATGACATTCTTTTAAGGTGGGATTTAAAATGCATATTCATTATTTATAGACATAAGAAATATATGCAAATGAATAAAGTGGGTGGAATAAAGGCATACGGTCATAATGGTAATAAAGGCTTAAATGGTTAATTAACTAAATGATTTATGTAAATAAAAGGCTTAAAGAAATAATTAGTTAATGGTATGAAATGATTTTTATTTTTAAGATTTAAAATTGAGAAATTTAAAGATAAGGTTTATGACATGTTCAATAATTGAGAACTTAATCGGTTGAATTGTTAAGTATATTAATATTTATTTTAAAGAATATTGAGTCAAATTATTAAGGAATAAATTAATTATATAAAATTTATAGTAATGAATTAAAATGAAATAGAAAAGAGAATTGATTTGTATGTTGTTATGTAGCTCTAAGAGTATTTTAGTAAATTAAATGATGTATTTTAAAAAAGGGGTATGTGACAAAATCATTAGTGATAGACTTCAAATGTTAAATATCAAGTGAGAAAAGAAAAGATGTACGTATACATATAACATGATTAAATAGAAATAATTTAATTAAATGAGAATAGAATTAAAAAGGTATATTAAAAGAAGATATTAGAGAATTTTATAATTTGATTTTAAATAAGTTCTGTTAAATAATAACAAAAATATATGAATAAAAAATATGGTTAGATAATTATTAAATCTAAAGTAGATATGCATGAATTTAAAGGGGTATATAAGTTTTAATTATTAATAAGAAATAATATTAAAGATATAATTCATATAAATTTATGAATAAATAATATTTATGATAATAAAGGAAGTTTGAAATTTACAGTTAAATGATGGAAATTTAAATAAAGTATAATTTTCAAATAGTATGAATCCATATTAAATTAATATAAGATACATGTTACATTTGGTTTGAATTACAAATAATAAATATTATTAAAATAAAAAATAATATGAATGAAAGGGATAATATGGGTTCTTAATTAATGTTGTGATAAGTAATGCTTTGAATTGATGAATAATTGATTGTTTTATAGTAATATATAATTTGTTAAATATGAATAATAGATGATTAGCCATGGAATTAATTTATTAATTAAAGATGAATATTTAATTTGTGATATTATATGATTCAGAGGGAATTTCAACGCAAATCATTGGAAATTTTTAAGGGAACGGAAAAATTAGGTTTGTGCTTTTTAGCTGATTCTTTAATAACTGGATCGATAGGTAAGTATGAATTTACCTTAATTTTTAACATGTGATTACATGTTTTATTTTATTCTTTTATTTAATATAGATATGAATGGTTAAGTTAAATTTAAATATGATTTTTCGTAGGGGGTATTTTATGAGTTATGATAATGTATATCATGGTAGACAAATTAATTGATTTATGATGATATGATTATGATGATATATATATTTATTGAGATGATATTAATATTTAAAATAATGATAATAATACAAATTTTAGATAATGATATTGAAGTGAAAATCATTAATAATAGTAAAGATAATTATTAATGATATTCTTTTATGATATATTGATTGGTATATATGTTGATACCATATGATTAGTAGATAAGATAATTGCTTAATTAATTTATTATCATGAAAATTTTATGTTGTTAAAATTGGATTTTTATGAAGTATTTTATTATTATAATATTTATAAGATTAATGATAGCATATGATTTTATGATGGTTAAAATATGCTGAAGTCTTATTATTGATAGAAGTTATGATTAATACTTATTATTATAAAATAAATTAATTATTATTAAATTGATTTTATAATAAGGTTCATTTTTATTATGATATAATCAAATTAAAATTATGATGATAGTTGGTAGTTATAGAACAAATATGAAATGATGTAAATGATATAATATTATATATTAATCTAACAAATAAGATTAATATTTACATAATTATAAATACAATGATAGTATGGAAATTGTTTAAAGGGGAATAATTAGTTTATTATATGATGATAATAAATTATGAGAAGAATTATGCAAGGTAATTTAATCAGGTGCATAAATTTACAACTTGACATTTAAGAATATTAATTAAATGTCATGAATTAAATATATAAGTAACGAAGTAAAATTTATATGATGGAATGATTATTATTATATTCAATAATATCGATTGAATAACATGAGTTGTGTATAGTATTATATTTTGATGAATTTATAATTTTAACATGATTTTAAGTAATATAAAATACATATCATGCAATAAATTATGCAAGTTAGAAAGCATGAATATGAAAAAATTTTAAGAAGCTATAATAATAAGAAAAAAATTAAGAAATGAAAAGGGGTTTGAAGGTTTGATACAAGCTAGAATATGTTATCAAATTAGATAGGTATCAGAAACTGCTGAATAGTGAAAAACATAGTAATGTATAAATTACTATAATTATAGAATATAATTATTTTAGTGAGCTAATTTATTTATGTTGTGCTATATTTTATAGTAAATGATTCATGATGAAATATTGATGATGGATTATTATGTTATAGTCCTTTAATTAATGTCAATGGTTATATGTTATAGATGCTATATAAAATGGATGATGAATGATACAATATTATGAAACTTATATAAGTTCATTATAGCATCATACTTAAAGTATACATATCATGTCATGAAACATCAGTTGACATATGCACAATCATAACATGACATGGAGAAATAAGGAAGGAGGAAAAAGAGCAAAAGTGAGGAAATGATAAATGAAAAGGGTACTCAGGAATTATGAAATGAATTCCTACGGGAAATGAATGGAAAGGAAAATGAAATGAAATGAATGTGAAATGGGTTACAGTATGTTGAACCATAGAAATGAAATGAAAGACCTAGTACCAAGCACGCATATGATATGAATTGGCCCAGTATGTGAAAAGGGCAAATGATATGAAATGAAATGATATAGGAAAATAAGAGGGAGAATACATGACATGAATGCATTCTCACAGATAACATTTCTCATTCATGCATTATTAAAGTTCAATGAATGATATGATGAAAGTACATGAATAAATGATATATATAAACATGATGATAGAGTGATGAATATATCATAATTGTGTTCTTATAGGTATTGCATTGAATAATGATTTATGATATGATTTAATGGATTATGTTAATGATGCATTTAAAAATAATTATTTTTATTTCCAATACGATAGATATAATTATATAATAAAAGTAGGGGAATATAGATATTGGTTCTTATGCTCATAGATGATGATAAAATGATGAATTATGATGTCATTCGTTAATGCCATTTATAATGAATGTTAATTGAGAAAATAATTAACTTTATTAATTATGTTATGAATTGTTAATGGAAGGAATATGTAACAAAGTGAAAGATGATATTTATGAACACTTGTAGGATTTTATTATATTTTAAAATGTTTATGGAAGTGATAATATTGGTTTGTACATGTGTTTGAGCAATTTAGATTATTGAGAAAATTATGGTGGAATGCTAATATATGACATTAATTCTTAAATGTTGCTAGTATGATGAAATAGTATTTTAGAGGATAGAATTATTAACATATGAGTTATTCTTATAAGTAATAATGATTTATTGAAGGAAATAAAATATGTTTAAATAAATTTAATAAAGTATCAATATAGATGATCAATGATATGAATATTTTTTTAGAACAAATAAAAGTATATAAATATGAAATGTTTAGAAAAGTATTTTATACGATTATATGGCGATATTACTATTAAGATGAATTGGATTACATGGCATATTATTATTCATGATATGTTTATGATAATATTTTCTATGTTATGTTGTTTAAGCACCATTGAGTGATATACTCAACGTTCGTCATTTGATGAACGCAGGTTAACGGACGAATGGAGCGCATGGATCCCAAAGCACCAGTTCAGCAGAACTCACTTAATGACAAGACCTAATTTGGTTAAAGACCTAATTTTATAATGATTTAAATTAAATGAAGATTTAATGCAGTAAATGTAAGTTTGTAAAGTAAGTTTTATATTTTGAAATGTTTTCCGTAAATCTTATACGTAGAACGAAATTTTTTTTAAAAATTTTTTTTGCATCCCTTGTAGAGTAATTAATGGTTTTCATTGTTTGGTGATTATTAATTATTCTATGAGAGCATGTCGCACCTCAGAAAGGCATGACATAATATGTTAAAGTCATTTTAGCTAGATTAAGTTAACTAATAAGTAAAATTAAAGCTTTTTTATTTCTATCCAAAACTTAATGAATTAATACTATCCATACGAACAAGATTAAAAGTTATGGTTGATAATATAAACAAATTTTAATTATATTTGTTTAGATGATAATAAATCTAATGTAATGTTCATTAATAATTAAACATATTTAACTATTGTATTTCTAGATATATGTCAATTTTCATTTATCTAATAAATAAATAATTAATTATTAATTTAGTTATAAAAATTAAGTTATATTATTTTAAATATATTAATTAACATATCATGAATATCAAGATCTAAAATTTAGAGATGCATTATGATTTAAGATTAAGAATATATGGATTTAAGGATCAAGAATTTAAGTATTGAGATAAGGATCCAAACATCTAAGAATCAAGATAAAAACTCAAGCATCTACGTATCAAAATAGAATCTAACATTTGAGCACCAAAATAGAGATCCAAACATGTGAATATCAAGATTAAAAAACCGTATATCAAGATAAAATTTCAAATATCAAAATCCAAGATGTTAAGTGTGAAATTAAGGATTGGTTTTGTAATAGAGAAAGGAAATGTTTTTTTATTTTATTATATGTATGAAGAGTAGTAGTAATTGTTTTATTTGGTACAATGAAATTCAATAATATTTTATACTAAGAGAAATAATATTGCCACATCAACATAAAATATATACATATACTCCAACATCCCCCCTTCAAGTTAGGATGTATAAAAGATAATAAAGTCTAACTTGGCAAGTGGTAGTTGATGAGAAGTAACATCAAGTGGTTTAATAAATAGATTAGCAAACTAAACAATATAAGGAATATAAGTAGGAATAAAAAACCACCCTTGAACTGCTCATGAATAATATGACATTCAATATCAAGATGTTTCATACCTTTATAAACACTAGATTGGTGAAAATATGCAAGGTAGCTTTGTTGTTACAATGAAAAGGAATAGACATTGTTAAGGGAATATGAAAATCTTTAAATAGGTAAAAAATTCATAAGAGCTCACAAGTGTTAATAGCCATTGCCTAATATGCATTCTCTACAAATGATTTGGAAATAGTGGGTTGCTTTTTACTTTTCTAATAAACCAATGATAATTTTTTTAAAAAAAATACAAAAACTAGTAATTGACTTTTGAGTATCAATATAGCTACCCTTAATCAAAATCATAATACATTTCTAATCAAAAATCATTATAAACATGATAATGAAGGTCAAGATAAGAACAACCTTTCAAATAACAAAGCAAATGGACTACAACATCCCAATGAGGTAAATAATGCTTATTGATAAGTTAACTAAGAAGATGAATATAATAATTAATGTCAAGTCAAGTAATAATGATATAAAGTAAATGACTAACTAATAATTGATAGTGATTAACAACATTTAAAGGTGCCTCAATATTAGGAGAAATCTTAAGACCAATATGAAGAGGAAATGAGCAAGACTTAAGACCTGTCAAACCTGCATCTTGAAGAATATCAAGAATATACTTATGTCAATTCAAGGAAATACCAACAAAGGAATGTTGAACTTCAAGACTAAGAAAATATTTTAGAGGACCAAGATCTTTAATAGTGTATTGAGCATCCAAAAACTATTTGATAACTACAATTTATGAGAAATCATCACCAACAATGAAAATGTCATCTATGTACACAATAAGAGCTAAGAAATGACCATTAAGAGAGCGTGTAAAACGACCATTATAATGATTGGACTGTTGAAAACCCAATTAAAATAAAGAAGAAATAACTTGAATATTCTACTGTAAAAATGCTTGTTTAAGATCATAAAGGGACTTAATTAGTTTGCATACCTTATCATTCTTAGCTTGATGATATCTTTTATCACTTCCATGCACTTAGCATATTTCTAGTGCATTACTTATATGTGTGATGAATTGAATAAAGTATGTTTTATATGGAATTAATGTATAAAATGGAAGGTGAAGGTTAATGATGAGAAATTAAGGAACTGCATTTTAAAAGTAGATGTTACATAGAAAGTGTTTAATGTGCTTAATTGAAGCAATCGGGAAAAATGGCGTTTATAATGTATAAGATGAATGCTTAGTAAAAGTTTAGTGTACATACCTCTATGTGTGATTAAATTGAGGTATACAAGCATATGATGGATTAATATATGTATTAAGTATTAATTTGTACACATGCTACGTATTTATGATTTTATGAAGCATTGTTTTAATGATTAAGGCTTATAGCCTTAATGAATACATGTGGAATAATGATTTTATACTTTAAATAAGAGTAAGTATTGTGTATATACATGTAAGAGTATGTATATGTATTAGTATGGTAATACATATTAGGTAGCAGTATATGATAGGCTAAAAAAAAAGAAAGTCAAAGTTGGTAGGCTTCTTAGTGTAGTACTTCTTTTATTTCCTTTTTAATACCATTTCCTTGTGTTATAACTTCTTAAAAATTTGACCCCTTCTTCTACTACCTCTTTTCTTCATCCTTGAAACCATAAACATAAAGAAACTTGAAGATTAATGTATGAAGAGTTATGTTTATGCTTGTTGCTGTTCTTTTTGCTTCATGTGTATGCTTCTTCTCTTTTATGCTTCTTCTTGAACTTGGTTGAGTTGAATTTATGGCTATAGGTGTAAAGATGTGAGTTCTTGATTGTATGGTATTGAGCTTGTTTTTGATGGAGAAAAGAGGCAAAGAAATCAAATTGGTTTATTGATGTTGAAGAGTTATGATTTTTGTGTTTGATTGATATATGGCTTCTGTTTTGGTGAAGTTTTGTTATTGCCCTAGACATGAACATGTATTGTTTATGGCTATTGGATTGAGATTTTGTTGAATTGGAGTTTTATGGGTAATTTAGTGATGAAATGGTATGTTTTAGAGGTGTAAAAGTGAAGTTATGTATGAAATTCTATATGGACTTTTATGATTGAAGTTTTTGGTTTTTGTGTGTCTGGGGTATGTGTGTGTGTGTGGCTACCTAGATTATGACATGGTATGCTTCATTTAGGTGTTAAGATGTGGTATGTATGTTTTGAGGTCAATCCATAATGGTTTGAAGCATGAAAATGCCAAGTTACTAGTTATAGGATAACATTTAGGCTCATATTACTATAATACTTGTACTTTAAGATAAAGATTGTGTATAAGATTGAGGGCTACTTAAAATGATTTAGTATGAATGTGTAACATGTATAATGATGTCTTATGTGATTAGGTTGGAAATGACACATAAGGTTTTGGTCATGTTTGAAGAGTTTGTGAATGGGAATGTATGGTAGAAGCTTGTTGGTGACTTAGTGAATGTGTGTGTATAACTTTGGACATATTAAGAGTTGTGTATATCTTTTTGTAAAACTGCATCTTTTGGTTATATTTCCATCATAGAGTATTGGATTTATGCATTAGTTATGATTTTAGGAGTTTTTTATGATGGAGTAAAAAATTGCATAAGTTTAATGCATGATGAATAGTATTTTATGCATGATAAGGGCAGAATTGTAGGCTTACGATAATTGGTTTTTAACTACCTTAATATTTGAGTTTTGGAGCATATAATATATGGTTAAAAAGCTTTTTGAGTCTTGTTTTTAATGGTATAAGATTTTTTTTATTATGAGGTCATTTTTTTAGCTTAAAAATTCACACAAAGAAAACTATTCCTATAGGCAGTATATTTATATATCTAATATGATTGCCTTTTTTAAATAATTGTGTTACCTACCTTAACGAACAAGTTTTTAAACATATAATATACCGTCAGAAAGCTCTTTAAGTTTAGTTTTTAATGGTACAATGCTTGTCCTGTTTTATGGTGATTTGCTAGATCAAAACTTCCACGCTAGATGAATTATTTCATTTGGCCAAATGAGTATATGCAATTTAATGACCTATTTTAATTGCTTGCGTTGAGTACCTTAACAATTGAATTTTTGGACATATAAAATATCGTTAAAAATCCGTTTGAATCTATTTTTCATTGGTATAAGATTTGTTTTGTTCTAAAATCATTTACTTAGTCAAAAGGCTTGCACAAGGTGACTGATATACATAGGCAGCAAAAGTGTTATAAGGATAAAATGACTTTTGTTTTAAGCATTAATGTGGTTATCTTATGAATTGATTTATATACATTAATGGATGATTGAACACATCTATTTAAAGGAAAAATAACTATATATATAAGATATAAATTTAAGATGTCACATTATGAAAATGATATTAAAATGAAATTCACATAAATAATTAAATGAAAAGTAATATTGTTAAATTTGCAATTACTTGGAATTTTACAATATTAATTAAATATTCCTTTGAATTATATACATGTATAATGTGTATATTGATTCGATGCTTGAATATCGATTAAATGATGTTTGTGAATGTTCAAAGTGTGATAAATTGTATAGTTGAATGAAATGCAATTATGGCAATGTATAATGATGATGATTAATATTTATGATCAATTTCTTATTTAAAAGTGGATATTTTATAAATGATATACCACCAAGGAATTTAGATAAGGGAAAAGCGATAGCAGGTTTGTGTTAGGTTCCTCGACCACTAAATGGTCTTTTTAAGGGACATTAACTATAAAATAATATGATGTGATTTATTGATTATTTATAATATTGTAATGCATATATTCATATACCATGCCATATGCATACATAAATTTCTACATGAAACATGATATGGCATAACATGAAGGCATAAGGGAGGCGTGAGTATGAAATTGAACAGAGAATGATGATGATATGTACTGGGTCGCATAATTGGATTCTTATATGGAATTAGAGAAAAATGATGGGTTTTGTTTGTTGAACTGTAGAGAAATAATGGGTTCCGTTTATTGAACCAGATATAATGAGATGTTCCTATGGCAAAGAAAGGTACCGGTACGATGGACCCAGTACAGGAAATTATGTACAATGATTGAATGTTGTACGTGATGTATTCTGAAGGATGATATAAAAAAAGCAGAAGGAGAGTGTAATTCATGATTACATTCTCAAAAAGACATATTCCATCGCATATTACATATTTATTGATAGGATCACAATGTATAAGGTTACAAATGATTACTGAAAGTGATATTGAGATATATCTGAAATGAATGATGGTTATACGTTAGATGTTATAGATGAATAGTAGAATTAAAAACAGGTGATAATATTATTCGATAGACCGAATATGATCATACAGAATGATATTTTTATTAAGATGATTTGATTATATTGAAATGATTATTGTTACGATGTTATATGATTGATAAATTGTTTATGATTGTTTCCTTTACTAGCACCATTGAGGTTATTTTCAGCATTTGTCAATTGATGAACGTAGGCACTAGTACAACAGAGAGCGTGGGGTTTAGCAGTCAGCAGCCGGTTCATAAGAATAGTAACTTTTTGATAGAAAACCTAGACTTTGAGACAGAGTCATATGACTTAGGTTTACATGCAACTCTCTTTTATAATATTTTAGAAGTAAAATCAGTTATAACATAAAAAATGCTATATTATATAACGATATAAATTATAATGGTATCATTGAGGATATTTTGTAAATGAATAAAAAAATATTATAAGTTACTATTTAAATGTATGATCAGAATAAATTACTAGTGAAATAAAATAAATATTTATTGTATAGTAAAATCCAATTAGATGTAACTATTGATTGATTATAGATGGTGCACCGGAGTATATATTTTACATCATTAAAAAAATTATTGCTATAACAGGTTAATTGTATGTATCCCTTGTAGGGTGATTATTGATTTTCTAACTTTGAGAGTTGATAACTATGCTACGCGAGCATGTTACATTGATTGGGGTGTGACATCTTTGAGGAGGAACCCTGTAAACATCTTCTTCCAAGGATCTATAAAGAAAAGCATTGTTAATATCCAACTATTTTTAAAAACAATTTTTAGCAACAAAAATGGTAATTAACAAACATATGGTGACTAATTTGGCAACTGCAGAATGTTAGTGTATGCTTTATAGCATCATATAAAATTATAATTTTATATTAAATATTTAATCAATAAAAGGGCATTATTCATTAATTAGTATAGTGTTTTCTATATATCTATTTTACTTATTCATTAATTAGTATTGTGTTTTCTATATGTCTATTTTACTTTGGATCATAAACTAAATAATAAAATCCAAGATATTGGAACAATGTAGGGGAATTCATAAAGAGCTTATAAATTGAGATTCTTATTTTATGCAAATGCTTAATATCTAAATTATCCTTGATCATGATATTAACAAGAATGAGTGTTATTAATGTAGATAGATCAACATATATTATACTTCCTTTAGGGGTGATTCTCATTCATCATGACATAAGATCTCTAAGATAAATATGTGAATAAACAATAAAGTATTGATTCATTAGAGACATTATCAATGAGATTTCATATGGATAATTGATCTATATTTATAAAATTATATCTCATTTATATATGTAGTGTAAGTACTCCTAGACTTGATATTAAGGTTATCTTAACTATGGATTATTATGTTTTGACTTCTATGCTTTATTCCTCTATAAATGTATTCATAGCTTGGAGATTAGGTATAGTGTGAAGTAGTTGTAGATATTTATATATTAATAAAGGATTCATCATCCTAAATTAATTATAAGGGTTCATCTTATTGTTCATGTAATAATCTTTTAATTAGGAACCTTTGGCTAGAGTAGAATGCTTAAAAATAAATGTGATTCACAAGGGTATTTTGGAAATAAAAATTACGGTATATAAAACATCAAATTTAGAGGGTATAATACATTTGAATCATGCATTTAAGTTGACACTTATCCATACTTAACCTAAACAAGATAGTGACCAACGAAAGAAGTTTATTGCATCAATATTTGATATGGAAGGGTTATAGTCAAATTATTGACCTCTTGATATTTAAGTAATCATGGAATGTGAGTAGATATCACTCTTGACTTAAAATATTAATATTAAATGAGATTTAATAATATATTATAATATGTTACTAACTTATTAAGAACTCAAAAGGTCACTGTTAGACCCTTGGTTTTGATGATTGTATTTTGATTAAATCAATTTAAGTTAATTTCATTTTAGAATGTTATTTTTGGAATTGGTATGGGCGTACCATAGTTATATTTTGTGTTGAATGGTTATACGGTTGACCGTACCAAGTGTATGTTGACTCTTTATGTTTGGTACGAGCATACCATTATTGTATTTTATGTGGTACAACCATACGACTAACCATACCAAGTTGGCTTTGATTTGTTGAGTTTGGTATGGGTGTACCAAATGTTGTGAAAACATGCTGAAGCTTTAGTACGAATGTACCAAGTGAATGGTATGGCCATACTAAGCATTCAACCTATATTTAAATTTATGTTGAAGTTGTGGTACGAGCATACCTAGCTTGCGACATGTTTTATGTATTGCTGTTTTTAAAATGGTACGGGCATATCGGTATCTGTACAACCATATGTGCATCTGCAGAAAGTTTTTAAAAGCTTTTTAACATATCTATTTCACAAGATTAATAGTGTTATTACTTTCTAATGTCTATATTCTTTATGAAAAGCTTCTATATTTCAGAGAACTTCTTTAACAAGTAAGTTAACTTGTTAGAAACTCAATCTTGTGATTCATACTGTCATTGTACTATATTTTTCACAACCTAAGTGTTGGTTATTGTAATATTAGTTTGGTGTGTGATGAATGCTTGGGGCATTAACTTTGTAATTGAGAATTAATTACTGTGAGTTTGTTATTGATTGTAAAGGTTTGAGTGTGAGCCTAAAAATACTAGGGATTGGATTCATATTAAGGAATCCTTATTGTATTAAGATTGGTTGTTTAGTGGAACCCTAAGTGGAACACTTAAGAGAAGTGAAAGTAGGTAAAGAGTTATGCCAAACCATTATAAATTGAGTGCATGTTGCCATACTTCCTTAAGACTTTCATTTGGTATCAAAGCGATTCATGCTCATTGTTGCGTAGAAGTAAAATTCTAGAGGTAAAGATCCTATAGCAACCTAGAGTATTGAAAGCTAATCCTACACAAGACCTCCTTTCTTTGATGGAACCAACTATCCTTACTGGAAGCACAGAATGGAGGTCTTCTTGGAAAGTGATGAAGTTGATTTATTTGACTTGATCAAGAATGAGTTTTCCCCTCCAACCACTACAATAGATGGAGTTACAATTCATAAGCCTAAGGCAACTTGGATAAGAGAATAATTTAAGGCTAATGCAAGGAATTAAAAGGCTATGAACATGCTGTACTGTGCTATTAACCATAAGGAATACAAACATGTTTCACATTGTATCACAGTAAAGCAAATATAGGACACTTTGGAGACTCATCACGAAGGAACAAACCAAGTTTGAACCAAGAAGATTCAGTTGCTAACTCATCAATATGAGTTATTTATAATGAAGGCGAATGAGTTAATTTTGGAAATGTACAACCACCTCATTATGATCATAAACAGATTGATGAAGTTAGGCAAAATGTACCAAAAAGAAGACATAAACAATAATATATTGTGTATACTTCCAAAGAAGGATTGGGAGGCTAGAGTAACCTTCATAAAGGAAGTAAATGACCTATCAATTTTATCAACCGATGTGTTGCTCGGGAAGCTTCTTACACATGAGATCACACTCAAGCAAGGAGTTGAGGAAGATAAAAGAATAGGGATTGTACTTAAAGCTTCAAAGGATGAAGATACCTCTTCAACAAGCGAAGGAAAGATTGACGATGAAGTTGCCCTCCTCTCTAAACGAGTCAAAACTCTTCTCATGAAGAAGAAGAAGTTCGAGAAAGATAGCAAGAAGCAATTTGAGGCAAGAAGGGACCCAAACAGAAGAGACACATTTAAAAGAGGTCTAGTTGTTTATTTTAAATGCAATAGGCCAGGACACATGAGGAAAAAATGTCCTCACCTTAACAAGTCTTTTAAGTCGTCAAAGAAGAAAGCTTTGAAGGCAACTTAGGATGATGATAGTGAATCCAACAAGGAAGTGTCCAGTGATGAGGGAGCAACCAACCTTTGCTTCATGGTATTCATGGACAATGAAAAGGATGAGGTGACCACTTCATCTCAATATTATTATAGTAATGATGATTGTGATGATGATGATAAAAGTAATGCCTTAAAAGAACTCCTAGAAAAGTATGAATAATTAGCTAGGAAACATCAATCTCTTAGAAGTAAATATGCATGCATTTTTAAAGAGAAAAATGAATTGCAAAATGAACTTGATTTGTATAAAACTAAATTAAGAGTTTTGAAAAAGAGAACAAAGCTTTGAAGGATGAAAATACTAAGCTTTTACAAGAAAAGGATTTATTGAAAGAAAATTTGTTTAGATTTGAAAAAGGAGGTGTTAAAATTGATTCAAGTTTAAACCCTCAAAAACGTCGGGGTACCAAAGAAGGTATTGGTGTTCACCAAATTTCCTCCTACACTACTAAAGGAACTATTTTTATGAAAGTAACTACTTCCACCTCAATTCAAAAACCAAAAGATTTTAAGGGAAAGAATATTCATGCTAAAAATAATAAGGTGCATCATTGTTCATGATCATGCAATAAGGGCCATACTCATTCATCAAGAAGAAAACATGTGCATAATCATTCTAGATTTAGGAATGTAATTTGTCATTATTGTAACAAAAAGGGGCATACTACAAATAGGTGTTATATTAGGAAAATGCATTGGAATAATGATGATATGTGTGCTTCTAACTCCCAAGGACCCAAATACATTTAGGTACCTAAGAAAAGATAAATGCATTTGTTTTGATAGGTTTGCTTGAGCTCCAAAATAAGCCTCAATAAATGGTACCTTGATAGTGGATGTTCAAGGCACATGACCGAGAATGCAAGCCTATTCCCAAACTTAAAGCATTTTGATAAAGGGAATGCCACCAAAGGTAAGGTAATTGGCATTGGTAAGATCGGTAAGCATTCTAACCTTTTGGTTAATAAAGTTTTACTAGTAGAGGGATTAAAATACAATTTGCTTAGCATAATTCAACTTTGTGACAATGGTTATAAAGTTACTTTTGATCCTAAAGGATGCTTTGTCTATAGGATTAGTGATGATAAGTTAGTTTTTCAAGGTGAAAGAATAGAAAATGTCTTTGTAATTGACTTAGAATCTATTGCTAACAAAAATGTGAAGTGTCTTATTTCCATAAGTATGGATTCTTGGATTTCGCATAGAAGGCTTGGACATGCTAGCTTTGAAAGCATTGGTGATCTCGAGAAGAATGAATATGTTGTAGGACTTTCAAAGATCAAATTTATTAAGGATAAAGAGTGTGAAGCTTGCCAAATGGGTAAATAGGTAAAATCCTCATTTAAGGTAAAGAACAAGGTAACTTATTTGAAACCACTTCAATTATTTCATATGGATTTATTTAGACCAACTAGAATTGCTAGTCTAGAAGGCATGCACTATGCACTTATTGTGGTTGATGATTACTCTAGGTTTACTTAGGTTTCATTTATAGCTCATAAAGATGATGCATTCAATGCTTTTCAAACATTGATTAAAAGAATGCAAAATGAAAAAGGATATTATATTTCATCTATTAGGAGTGATCATGGAAAAGAATTTCAAAATGAAAACTTCAAGTCATTTTATGATTTTCA
>CANYBF013443365.1:0-13736 GCA_948192965.1 Dalechampia spathulata
TATCATGCATATGATATGTCATACACCCTCACATGACATGCATATACCATGCCATACATCATATCACATGTCATGCATACGCTATGCCACTCATTTCACTTCGTACACCATGCATACGCCCAACGCCAATACAATTCAAAACATTAATACATAATGTTATACACTATTCGCCATGATTATGTGCTTACATATCATACTACGTTGCCATATCATGCATATGATATGTCATACATGCTCACATATCATGCATATGCCATGTTATTTCATCGCTATTTAGCATGCCATGCATATGCCATGCCATCCAAATGCCATATAGCATTATATGACATTATACGTGCAACCTTGGAATGCCAAATCACATGCCGTGCTGTATGTTTACATATACGCTCGTATGCTTGCCTGCTTAGGACAATTAATCCTAACTATAATGGTAAAATCAATCTTGGAAACTCATAGAATAGATCTCCACCACCCGAACCCAATCTCTAAAAAGTTTTAACTAGCACTCATGCTATGGGTCGGTTGGACCAATCCGGAACCATCCGGTGGCGACTCCCTTACGACTCTTTTGAGTTCGTATCATTCCCTAAGGGAACCCCTTAGAAAGACTGCACATTCACACCAAGTGCGATTCTCGGTCCATGAGCATCGCAAGCCTCGCTCTAGGCCCCGGTAGAAACTGGCGCTCACAACATTCTTAAGTTACCTATATTATAACATTACTTAACCATAATATATCATTCACTTATTAACTCTGTAAAACCTTTAATAATACTTATTACATTTAATAATTTTTATGGTTCTCATTTATAATTCATCACAAGTCTTCTCAGCGCACCTTAAGTCATATTTCATTATATCATTTAATTTAGTCAACTTACTTTGACCTTAACCAACCAATTGATACTATTTATTTATGACTTCAATAAACCTTCCAATTATACTTAATATGCTTATTTTAGTACTCATTTAAGTCTTTAATATGATTATGGCTGCATATCATCTATTTTATACACTTAACATGTAAAAACTTTCATCTTAAGTCCAATTTCCATTAATCATGTTTTATATTAATACTCTTTCATTATAAGACTTCTATCTCACTTTAGTTCTTAAGTTAAAAAATTAATCATACTTAACAAAATCAATTTTCCATAGTTTTTAAATTCCATATACTTAAAAATGAAGATTAAGTCTTAAATCATCAAATTAACTTATCTTAAGCTTAGATTTTATCATCTTCTTTTCTATTAACCTTATGTTTGTTTTAGTAAATCTCTTTAAAATCATGTTTTAGACTTATCAACAATTATAAATGTTACTTGAATGAGTTGGCTAAAAGAGAAACCACAAGACACACATACCCACACAACCATTAATCACTTTATTTCATCTTCTTTACAACTCTAACTAATTTAACCATTAAATAATCAACTAAAACTAACATAAAACATTCTACCCAAACCATCAAACACTCATTTAGTATGCAAATCAGTAGATCTATAGCTACTTGATACTCATCAAGGCTCACCTTTAGCCAAACAACCAAAATTTCAACTAACACTTAATATTCCTTGGATTTTGCTATAGATTTGCATGAACTTCATCCTCTTTGACTTCCTTTAGGTTGCTGCCTAACTTATATCAACATGAATGTACCTTAAAGATGGAGATCAAGCAAGAAATGAATGGAGGAAAAAGGCTTACGATAAAGTAAAGAGATAAGGAAAAATAAAAATGAATGGAGGAGGAAAAGATAGTGCTTCGACCAAATAATGGAGGAGGACTTAATTGAATGAAATTTGATCAAAATGCACTCCAAATTTCATTTGAAATGAGTTCTATTTGGAAAAATTTCCATATTAGTCCCTATATACCTCTAAAACTACATTTTAGCTCATAATACATATAATTATACGTATATAATTTAAATTCCATTAATCAACACTCATATGCATGTATTTTATACTCTATACATACCCGAATTCACCTTATTTTATATTAAATACCCCTCCATCTTTTTTCTCCAATTTCAAAATACCAATATTTTAATTTCTCTCTCCATCCACTAACACAATTTCCAAACCCACTAACACCATTTCCAATCTCACTTCTAATTTAATATATTAATTCAAATCTATTTTAACTTATTCTATTTTCAATCATATATTCATCTATTTATCTATTTACATAACATTAATCTATTTATCACTTATTTATGACATCATCTTACCATTTAATGACATCATCATGACATAATTAATAAAAATTCTAATTATACTTTTCTAATATTTCATATTATAATATACTTTTACTAATACATTATTAATACATAATTACTTATTATCTAATACATTAAGATCATAATTAGGCTCATTTACTTACATCATGCTTACATCATCATTGCTTAATTATGACATCATAAAAAAATTCCAAGTCTTATTTAACTATCTTTTTATATTAGTTAACTTAAGTTAAAATAATCATCAATTAGTCACCATTTAGTGGTTCCATTTAGGGATTTCGTCAAAATTTTTCATTTTAACTACAAAGCATGAAACCCTTATGATATTATGTAATATCCATCATTAACATAATTTCATGTCAATATCACACTTATAACATATAAATCAAGACATTTCAATCAATTCATGAATGCAAAGTGGGTGCTCGATTGAGGATGTGATAACTCGCTCCCCTAATTTAGGATTTCACCCTTGAAATCTAACCTTAGTTATCTATGAACAAATGAGGATATTGTTGTCTAATAACATATTCTCTTTCCCATGTTGCCTCTTGACTTATGTGATGATTCCATAACACTTTCACTAATGGAATCTATTTGTTCCTCAACTATTTTATTTCATGCACCAAAATCTTAATTGGCTCTTCATTATAGGATAAGTCTAATTGAACTTCAATGTTCTCCACTGGTATGACATGTGAAGGGTCCAATCTATATCTTCAAAGCATAGATACATGAAAACCATTATGGATTCTGTCCAACTTTGGTGGTAATGCCAATCGAACGCCAAAGGTCCGATTCTTTCTAACACCTCATATGGATCAATGAACCTTGAACTTAACTTTCCTTTTTAACCAAATCACAAAATCTTCTTCCATGGAAACACTTTTAAAAAAACTTTATCCCCAACATTATACTCAATATCCATGTATTTCAAAGTAATATAGGATTTCTGTCGATTAAAGGCTATTTTCAATCTCTCCTTAATCAATATCACTTGATCCTCTGCTTGTTGAACTAAATCAGGTCCAAACATCCATCGTTCACCAACTTCATCCCAATGTAATGGTGTTTTGCAACGTTTACCATACAATGCTTTACATGATGCCATTTAAATGTTGGATTGAAAACTATTGTTATAGGTGAATTCAATGAGAGGAATGTATCTATCCCAGCTTCCAACCTATTCTAATACATAAGCCCTTACCATATCCTCCAAAATCTGGATGATTCGTTCCAATTATCCATCCATCTGAGGATGAAATTCTGTATTGAAACACACTTTAGTACTTAGAGCTTGTTGAAAATTCCCAAAAAATGAGAAGTAAACCTTGGATATCTATCAGAAACAATGGATGATGGCACTCCATGATATCTAACTATCTCTCAAATGTATAATTCCATCAACTATTCTAAACTATAATCCATATGAACAGGTATGAAATGTGTTGATTTAGTCAATTTGTCAACAATCACCCATACAACATCATGTTTACCTTGTGTTAAAGACAATCTTGTAACAAAATCTATCGTTACTCTATCCCATTTCCACTCCGGAATAAACAAAGGTTGCAATAATCCTGTGGGCACTTAGTGTTCAGCCTTAACTCGCTGACACACTAAACATTTAGAAACAAATTCTGCAATGTCCTACTTCATACCTACCCACTAATAGGATAACTTCAAATCTCTGTACATCTTAGTACCTCCTGGATGATAAGAATATAGACTGTTATGAGCTTCATTCAGAATCTATCTCTCTAATTCCTCATCAGTTGGAATGTAACTACGATCTTTATGCCTCAACAAACCTTCAGAATCCAAGGTAAAAACCTTTTGATTACATGTCTGAATTTTCCCCAACTACTTTTGATATTCTTCATCATTTTGAGCAACTTCCTTGACGCATTCAGTCAACAATGGTTTCACCTGTAACTGCAATTCTACCAGTATACAATTTGATTGCATCATCAATAAGGCATTCAATTATCAAATTTACTACACTAACATCAATGATGATTGTTGTAACGTAGCAAAAGTCTTTTGACTTAGAGCATCAGCCACCAAATTAGCTTTACCTGGGTGATAATCAATAGGACAATCATAGTCTTTTATCAGTTCAAGCCATTGCCTCTGCCTTAAGTTCAACTCCTTTTGTATCCCCAAGTACTTCAAACTCTTATAATCTACGTAAATATAACACTTTTCACCATAAAGATAATGATGTCATATTTTCAATGCAAACATAATGGCAGCCAATTCTAGATCATGAGTTGGATAATTCCATTCATGTGGCTTAAGTTACCTAAAAGCGTAAGTAATCACCTTTCTTTCTTGCATCAGAACACATCCTAATCTATTTAGTGAAGCATCACTGTACACCATATAATCCTTTCCAGGTGTAGGTAAAATTAGTACTGGTACTTGAGTCAAACATTGCTTCAACTTATCAAAGCTCTTTTGACACTTCTCTATCTACTTAAATGGTACATCTTTCCAAAGAAGTGTAGTTAAAGGCATAGCAATCATAGAAAAACCCTTAATAAATTGCTTGTAGTATCCTGCTAAACCAAGGAAACTATGCACCTCAGTAACAGATTTAGGTACTTGCCAATTTACAATCGCTTCTATTTTACTAGGATCAATGGCAACATCATCAGTTGAAATCACATGCCTTAAGAAACAAACTTGATCCAACCAAAATGAATATTTTGATAAATTGCCATGTAACTGTTTCTCCCTTATTAATTGTAACACCAAATGTAGATATCTATCATGTTCTCCTTGATCTCGAGAATAAATTAGAATATCATCAATAAATACCATAACAAACAGATCAAGGTACATCTTAAGAATTATGTTCATTAGAGCCATAAATGCTACCAGTGCATTAGTCAACCCAAAAGGTATGACTAAGAATTCATAATGGTCGTATCTTGTGCGAAATGCAATTTTATAAATGCAATTCTCCTTAACTCGTAATTGGTGATAACCAGGTCTCATATCAATCTTAGAAAATACCCTAGCTTCCTTTAGTTGATCAAACAAGTCATTAATTTGGGGTAAAGGATTGTCACCTTGTTCAATTATCGATAGTTAATACACATACGCATTGTCCTATCCTTCTTCTTCATGAATAAGACAGATGCTTCCCATGGAGATACACTCAGTTGAATGAATCACTTTTCTAGTAACTCCTATAATTACTCCTTTAACTCCATTGGAGCCATACAATAAGGAGGAATAGATATTAGCTCAGTTCTAGGTATTGTCTCTATCTTGAATTCAACTTCCCTTACCAGAGGTAATCCCAGTAATTCATATGGAAATACATCAGGAAAGTCACTTACAATTGGAATCTTGGTCAACTGCTATCCCATTTGTTTAATATCAATAACATGTGCCAATACCGCTTCACAACCCTATTTCAGTAGCTTATGAGCAATGGTTACTGAAATTAAATTATGGACAATTGATGGTCTAATCCCTTGAATATGAACAGATTGATACTTCAGATGTTGAAAAGAAATTTTCTTCCTTTTACAATCCATCATCACTTGATATTTAGATAACTGATCCATACTTAGTATAAGATCATATTCAATGAAGGGCATCTCAATAACATCGGTACAAAATATTATCCCTTGTAAAACCAGTGGGCATTTACAATAAATTCTATATACCATAACATCTTTCCCTAATGGACTAGAGACTAGCATATCATACCCCAGAACCTCACTTGTGATGTCTAGTAAGCATGTAATTTTTATGTTGATGAATGAATGACTAGATCCAGGGTCAAATAACACAAGCATAACATAATTAAGGATGTGAAAGTTACTAATCATGACATCAG
Source organism: Dalechampia spathulata (assembly GCA_948192965.1). Lineage (NCBI taxonomy): Eukaryota > Viridiplantae > Streptophyta > Magnoliopsida > Malpighiales > Euphorbiaceae > Dalechampia > Dalechampia spathulata. Next base: position 6,102 of record CANYBF013443365.1, read on the forward strand.
CAGCTTGTAGATCCTCCCTCTACTGTAAATAATACACTCTCGCTAGTGCTCCTATATTCTGATTGACTGAGCCCTGACTACTCATTCTGCCACCACCTCCAAGACCTCTACCATGACCTTTGTTAAATTGACTAGTCGATGGTGCTCTCATTATAGGCTGGACTCTAGAGTTATGCTGATAAGAACTCCCATCAATAACAGTGTGAATTGGCATTACATTGTTGTAAGGACACTTCCTAGCATAATGTCTGGTACCTCCGTATTGATAACATAGGCCAGTTCCCATTCTACAAACACTAGAATGGTTCTTGCCACAAATAGAACATGAACAAATAATGGTCTAGAATTACCATGACCAATAATCTGAGCACTTTTTGGTCTACATGGTATTGATGGTCTAAATCTCAATCCCTGAGGTGGAAAAGAACCTTTGAATCTGCCTCTTTTCTATACATTAGAGGATGAACTTGAACCCTTAAACTATCTTTTAATGTTTCTAGCTTTGTTCTCGTCTCTCTCCTATAAGGTCCGCTCTTGTCTTAGAGCACTAGTAATTAAGGCAAAAAAGTTATCATAGTTAAACCCTTGAACCAGTGATTGAATTCTAAGCTTCAATCCTTGTTCAAATCGTTTACATCTCTCCCGGCCTGTTGTCAGAATATTCCTAGCATAATAGGTCAATCTAGTGAATTCTCTCTCATATTCAGCTACATATATGTTACCTTGTTTAAGTGCCAAGAATTCATACAGCTTTTGATCAGTATAAGTTGTAGGGATATACTTCTGTCTAAACTCTACTTGAAAATCTAACCAACTCAGAACTGGTGGTTCAGCAAGACCCTATGGAATAGTCTTCCACTATTCATACGCATCATCTTGCAGTAAGGAAATGACATACTCCAATTTTAGTCCATCTAAATAGTTGATCTGCTTAAGCACCCTTCCAGTATGCTTCAGCCACATTTTTGCTACATATGGATCTGTGGTTCCAGAAAAATCTATAGCTTAATAGGCTCTTAGCTTTTTAAAATCACATTCCTCTTCCCGAATAAGAACAACAGCAGTAGAAACTTACTCATTTTATCTTTGAACATTATGATGAAGCTATCACTGGGTTTACTCTTGCAGTATTAGACTGCTTTACTGATGTTACCTAGTTAACTTATTCCTCATATTCGCTTTGTACTGGGTCACCTTCAATTCGGATACTGGAATTAGAGGTACCTTTATTTGGAGTAAAGTTATCCTCACTTTCACCAATTATAACCGCTTTATCTGACATGATTATTTGGATAGTAACCTATAACAGAATGAACCTTTATCAGCAGCATGGATAATAGGCTTCTTATTCATGCAACTTTACTTTGGTAGTAAATATAATTATTACACAAGCTATTTTTCATATCTCTGATACCAATAAAACATGTCACATCTTTCTACTATGTAACATGCTCCCGTAGCATGATTACTAATTCTCTATTCAAGAAAACTAATAATATCCTATAATGGATTTCTAACATTTAAGATTAAGTGTGGAAATTTTTTTATAAATATAACAATTTATCATCTATAACTGATCCATCTATCATTCTCAGGTATTATTATATTATCATGGAATTTAAATCATCACCTTATTAAAATCATTATCATACACACCATTTATTTTACAAATTAAAGTATCATCATAAGAATATCGTCATAATTAATAATACTATCAGTTATTTTAAAATACCATCAAACTTTTTTTAGTTACTGCCAAAGTACTTATTTAAGAAGTTACACGATTGTCTCAGAAATAGAAGTCTGAAGAAAATCACACCAATTTCCAATAACTTAAATATTTGTCCAGCTACTGATGTTGCTAACGATTCTACTCTCTGGCTTTGCTTATTCCTATGTTCATCAAATGATAAAAGCTGAGTATAAAATTCAGTGGTGCTAGTATAGTATAAATATCAAATATCACAAAAATCATATATCAATATGTCCCATTTACTTCCATATATTATCCCATAATTTAATAATGGTAAATAATCATCGTATAAATAAATTTCCAAAACATCATTAGATATTTCAAACATAATATCATGATATCATTAATTATATGCCATTATCATTAATATTCATTTTTAGCACTATTCATGATTTTTATTCCATCTATTTTAATATCTCATGTATATTTACTATGTCATCATAGTCATGTTCAAATCAAACTCACCTTAGTATGTTATATAATCATTACCTTAATCAATCATTTAATCATTATTTAAATGTCAATATCACCAAGCATTGCATATCATTATTTAATATCAGCATCATCATTATAACATAACATATTAACATCATGTTTATATCATTATCATCAATTTGAATATTATCATTAACATATCAATTTAACAGTAACCATGAATGTCATGGTATGTATATTTACTGTAAGCAATAACAAGATGTACTCATAGCTGTATAACTTAATACCATTGATTGCATCATCATCATTTATTCATGAATAATATATTTTTATGAAAATGCATTTATGTTATGCATTCTCCCTCATATCTGTACTTTAAACATTTAGCCATTTTGTTTATATGCGCATACACCGGGTCTTTCATATCATAACTTACTTATAGTTCAACAAACCAGAACTTATTTCTCATTCATTATCTTTCCATATCATTTTCCTTTTTGTCTAATTCTTGTAAGAAATACATCATATTCCCGGTATATCTCATTTAATATTTTTCTTATATTTATTGATTTTCCTCCTTCCTTATTTCTCCATGTCATGATGTGCTATGTTCATGCTTAATGCATTATGTATATGACATGATTAACGAATAATTACTAACATATCACAATTAATTGTGTAATGCTATTGCATTACCATACCATCACCCCTTTGACCATTAAATGATCTTGAGCTTCCAATTAACCTAGCACAAACCTGGGATATCCTTCCCTTTGTTTAATTCCTTTATTGATATGTGAAGATTATCCACAGAATTACCTAATCATAATGTAATGTTCATCTTAAATTCATAATTAATAGTCCACATAAATCATTCATTGCTTCATGTTTGTAAATCATATACCACTATATTAACCAATCACATATCAATTATAATCATTCATCTCTGCACAACATTATTTATAAAATCATATAAATATTTACAATTGCATCTATTAGTTCATTTATCCAAATTGACAATCATATAAAATTTCAATTTTAACATATTTAATATCTACTTAAGAGTAATATAATACTACTGAAAATTGTACTCATTTAACCATCATTATCATATTTTATAATTGCTTTATAACATCAATTAGCTTATTTAATCATAATCCTATAACCATTTAAATTTATTAAAATCCTTAATAAAACCCCATCATAAAGCATTTTCTGTTATTTAGTCTAAACAATGACATCATATGTGATTACATCCTTGTTTTATTTATGATTTAATTACATAGCTATTTTTGATTAAACAATGATATTATAATACTTATTACTTAAAAAGTTATCATAATTTGTAATATTTTATCATCATATTGTGAGCGCCCGGTTTCTGCCGGGGCCCAGAGCGAGGCTTGCGAAAGTCACGGACCGAGGACCGCACTTGGAGCGAAAGAGTCGCAAGGGAGTCACCACCAGATGGTTTCGGATTAGTCCAACCGACCCATAGCATGAGTGCTAGTTAAACCCTTCAGAGATTGGGTTCGGGTGATGGAAATCTATTCTATGAGTTTCCAAAATCGATTTTACCATTTTAGTTGGGATTAATTATCCTAAGCAGGCGAGCATGCGAGCGTAATTGTAAACACACAGTGTGTCATATGAATTGGCCTTTTGCAAGGTTGCACGTAAGATGACATATAAAACTATATGGCATTTAGATGGCATGGCATATGCATAACATGTGATATAGCGATAAAAGTAAAATGGCATATGCATGTCATGTGGGCGTGAATGACATATCATATGCATGATATGGCAACCTAATATGTAAGCACATATTATAGCAAATAGCGTATGACATTATGCGTTTAATGTTTTTGATTCATTTTAGCGTTTAGCGTATGCGTGGCGTATGCATAGCGTATGCGTAATGCGTAGGGTGAATGGCATATCATATGCATGATATGTGAAATGATGGATGTCATGGCATAGTATATGACATACCTTATGTATGGCATGTGAATGATGTATAATATATCATATGTATGATATGTGTGTGATGGTGTAATACATGGCATGTTATGTATATGACATATCAAATGCGTGGCATGTGAGATGATGCGTGACATGGCGTATGCATGGCATGTATAGTAGAATGTGCTTATGTCATGTGACATGACATGTAAAAATGTTGCATCATGACATGGTATAGTATATGGTGTACCATATGTATGGCATGTGAGAATGATGACATATTATATGTATAGCATGTGAATGACATACCGTATGCATGACATGTTAAATGGATGACATACTGTATGCATAGCATGTGAAATGATGTATGACATACTGTATGCATGGCATGTGAGGTGAATGACATACCTTATGCATGGCATGTGGGATGATGAATGGCATGACATATGTATGACATGGCATAGTGGTGCATATGTGAATATGTATTCAACATAGTATATGTATGACATACGGTATGATGTGCGTTATGGTATACGACGTGGCATGGCATTATGGCATAATGACATTTACATATATGCATGGCAAGACGTATTGATCGATTGCGCGTATTGGATTGCGTATTGGTGTATTGACGTATTTACATATTTATACATATATGCATATAAAATACAGTATGTGATGGCATACGGTATATGCATGGTATGCATAGTAGTGTGTGCATGTGTCATGTGACATGGCATGTGACATGATGACATATATTTAAGCAAATATAAATCATCCACAAAAATAATTAAAGGCCGGGGAAAGGGAATCAAGGAAATTAGGGGATACAGACAGGAGATAGGGGGATTATTACAGACCAAATAATAAATCCTATCCTATTACAAATATTCCTCGCATACATTAATTCCCGGGTATTAAGTAATACCCCTTTTTCCCTTCGAGTTACACGATCCAAAATGCGCGAATGGATTAATATGCAAAATAAACAAATAAATTCATTAGTAGCAAATGAATTTTGGATTTAATTGACTAGTCCAATACCATTTAAAAGTATGAACTGAGAGTCAAAATCCAGCAATTATTAGGCAATAATTGAAATAATAAACACGAGCCGGATCGTGAAAATTCATTTTAATCAAAATAATTTTAAGCAAAATAATTTTATTTGATTATGGAAAAATTAATTAGGAGGACTATTATCACACAAAAATTAATGGAGATAGCCCTACGACCAATTAATTCCAATCCTTTCAAATACCGCGTTTATACAAGTAAAAATTGCATTTTATCGTAAAAATTAATTTTGAGGCCAAAATTAATTATGTAAAAATTGTTTTTTGACTTTTCTAGAATACCTAAGTCATTGTGAGACTCAAATACCACTGGATACATCAAAATATGGCCAAAATATGGTATAAAATACGTTTTTTTCTGGAAAATCGTGAGGAATGTACGCCGCGCATCAGGTGATGTGCGCCACACATTGACTGTGTGTGGCACACATCCCATGATGTATGGAACACATCAGAGGCCAATCTGCAAGAAAATTAAATCTGTCAGTACAGAAATGATCTACAGACAAAAATACGCAACTTTAATGAAGACAGTACCTCATTTTGAGCACAAATCGGCCTCTGGTTCATCAAACCAAACATTAATTAAGCAATTAATTGAAATAAGTGATTTTAAAACTAAAATCAAGTAGATCTGGATAATTTATGATAGATCCAAAACCCCAAGTATACGGGAAAGCTACTAGATTCATTGGAAAATTCAAAACCGAAGTGGTTCGGAAGCTATTCGGGCGAAAACCAGGTTTTTCTGTGAAAACCAAAGCCTATGTGCACCGTACATAGCCAATGTGCACCACACATTGACTGTGTGTGGAACACAAGGGCAATATGTGGTGCACGGCAGAGAAAACAGAAGGAAAATCAAAAAATTTTCAGCAGAAACCTTAGATCCAACCCCGATCTAGATAGATCGGACCTGAAAATGGATTTTGCTTCGTGGATTTACATCGAAATCAAGAAAAATAATTTTAAAGTTAAAATTATTTAAAATCCGGCTAGATTTAGGGCAGATCCAAGGCATCCAAGGCATGGAAAAGCCTTGAATGGCCTTGGATTGGCCAGATCGGATGAAAAACGGGAGAAAAATGGCCTTTTCTGGAAAATTTTGGGGTGATGTGCGCAGTACATCACTCCATGTGCACCACACATAGGCTGTGTTTGGTGCACATGAGGTGATGTGCGCAACACATCCCTTGCAGAATAGTGACAGAATCAAGAAATTGAAGAAAAGAAGGAATTTTACCTTATTTCGGTCGGATTTTCTTCTTGATCTTGCTTCTTTCCGTGTTTAGGGAGCCTAAACTAACAAATTTTGTCACTAAATCCAAGTGATTTAATTAATTAGGGGCCTAATTAATTTATGGGAGTATTTTGACAGAGTTTTGTCTTGCCTTTGGCAATATTTCGGATCCATTTTACAGACCCCAAGCTCTATATTTATAGAGCAAAAATCGGGCGTGGTAATTTTGTAATTTTTGCCCGAATTTGAAAACTTTCAAAGGCAATGTGTGCCACACATCATGTGATGTGCGCCACACATTGCCAATGTGCGCAGGTGATGTGCGGTGCACATCGCCTTTTGACCCGTCACGTGGGACCCACTGTGGTCACTTCCGGGATGCGCCCTGAAGCGTATAAGTGTTATTCGACGTAAGGAACAACTTTGTAGAAGAAAGTTTTTCCAAATTTAGTCCCGAAGAGGCTCCCGACCAAATGTCTTTTTTATGCGGTTACTATGCAATGTGCGTAGCGCATAGTGCCATGCGCTACGCACATCGTGATGTGCTCTGCTCAATACGAGCTAAACCAGATGCGTGCCATAAGTCAACTGAAGTGCAATCGACATTCTGAGAAACTTTGCAGTTATAAGTTTTCTCAAATTCAGACCCGAACACCGATTTTTGGCTAATGGGCCCATTTTAGGGTTTGCGACCCTATTTCGGCCTAAAATGGCATTTGGCATGCCAGAAGGTCATTTTTCGTGTAGGTATCAGTGGAAATATGTTCTATACATCAAGAACACTCAAATTGGTGAATTCAGGCGGCGGGCCCATCTGGGTACTATTCATGATGAATAGTACCCATGTGGGCCCCATAGCACAAAAGGGCCTAAAAAGTGGCAAATAGCATGCCAAGCGTTTCACCTCAAGTAAGGCAACAGATAGGATGCATTCTGTGCGTACAGAATACATCAAAGTAGATTATAGTGGGAAGCGGGCCCCGCCTGCATACTATTCATAGTGAATAGTGACCTAGATTCTATTAGTGTATGCTCTAGAGCATCATGTGTATTTGTATTATACATTTTCATTAATAAAGGCATTATTCATTATATAGTACAATGTTTTAAATGAACTTGTTTTACTTAGAGTATTAAACTATATATTGAAGTCCATGATATTGGAA
>CANYBF013447938.1:0-12653 GCA_948192965.1 Dalechampia spathulata
AAAACGTTAACGCATAACGTAATACGCTACTTGCCATAATATGTGCTTACATATTAGGTTATCATATCATGCATATGATATGTCATACATGCTCACATGTCATGCATATGCCATGTTACATTTATCACTATATCACATGTCATGCATATGCCATGCCATTTAAATGCCATATAGCTTTATATGTCATTTTACGTGCAACCTTGCAACGGCAATTCACATGACGCGCTGTGTGCTTACATTTACGCTCGCATGCTTGCCTGCTTAGGACAATTAATTCCAACTATAATGGTAAAATTGATTTTGGAAACTCATAGAATAGATCTCCACCACCCGAACCCAATCTCTGAAGGGTTTAACTAGCACTCATGCTATAGGTCGGTTGGACCAATCCGGAACCATCCAGTGGCGACTCCCTTACGACTCTTTCGAGTTCGTGTCATTCCTTAAAGGAACCCTTTAGGAAGACTGCACTTTTGCTCCAAATGCGGTCCCCGGTCTGTGACTTTTACAAGCCTCGCTCTGGGCCCCAGCAGAAAACGGCGCTCACAGTGGCGACTCCACTGGGGACATCACGGTGAAAGAGTGGTGGCATCTAAGAGTTTCCATATCAATTTTCCCATCATAGTTAGATTAATTGTATGCATCACAACACCAGTCTGTGTCCGCACATACCACCCTGGTCCCGTGTCAAATTGGTGATTATGAGTGGGGGAGTACCTTGGACTCCATTTGACTCCTTGGGAAAGCACATTTACCTTCACCACTTGCTGCACTATACTGATAACCATCAATGATTCCTGATGGATAGATGCGAGGTATAGTCCTCTATCGATGATTCCATTTGGTTGGATAGGTTGTGGACAACGTGGTGGGAGACCTTAGCCTGTTCTTAAAACCGGACTAAAGCCCACGTAGTAAGCCTAGTAACATTCCCAACTAGGACCTTTATTGCATGCTATGTGGATCTTTACCTTATCATGTGAGTGGATTTGCATAGATCCGGCCCATTTTCCTCCCACATATTGCTCTGCTAAGAGTCAGAATCCTTTCATGATTCCATATGGTTGCCCAACCTCAAACCTATTCCACGGGTGTACTCTTATCATAACAATATGATCATGCCCGTATTGCTCCGCTAAGAGTCAGAATCCTTTCATGATTCTGTATGGTTGCCCAACCTCACGCCTATTCCACGGGCGTACTCTTATCATAACAATATGAACATGCCCGTATTGCTTTGCTAAGAGTCAGAGTCCTTTCATGATTCTGTATGGTTGCACAACCTTACACTTATTCCATGGTCATACTCTTATCACAACAATATGATCATGTCCGTATTACTCGGCTAAGAGTTGGAATCCTTTCATGATTCCGTTTGGTTGCACAACCTCATGATCAACAAGCTTATCATGGGGTCGCAGCCACTCTATCAGGATAGGTTGAAGTATCAAATGTTCCACACTTTTGAGGACATCTACTCAGTGGGATAACGCATTGAGCAGATTGAGGGTAAGAAAAAGGAGCTTTCCTTCCCAAAACTCAAAACCGCAACCTACAGACAAACATAACTAAAGCCTCACTACACCAATGCCCTGAAAATACCAAAACCACAATACATCAATGCTGTGTAAACACCAAACCCTATACTCCAAAACACTATGCCATCCCGGAAATTCTCAGATCTTGGAATGCCACTTTCCAAGGTTTTTGGCCATCTCCTCAAAGCCAAAATCATCAAGCCCTTAGAGCCAAACTTCAAAATACCACCTCCAGCCACAGTAGACACTAAAACATACTATCACTACCACCAACATCATGGCCATAACACTGACGACTGTTGTTCCCTCCAACTTGTCATCCAAAATCTCATTGACTCCAATGAGATTGAGGACTCTGAGAAATCCAAACAGTCTACCAAGATGAACCCACTACCAAACTACCATAAGGCTAATTGCACCAACATGATCTAATCAGGGTTGTTAGAATCCCTGATTTTAAGCTCCTTTTCTCCTCTCAGGAGTAAGGGGAATGCTCAGCTGCCTACCATTACCTTCCGCCCTGATGGTGGATTCGACATTGGTGCCATTGACATATGGTACGAGAGCTCAGAGGATGAGTTAGCGACTACTCAAAAATCCTCTAAACTGGAAGTATCAGATGCACAGGCTTTTGATAAGGGTAAGTCGACTGAGACTCCCAGGGTAGCCAAGCTAGCACCAAAACCATCCATGTAACAAAAGGGGTTAGGTGCTAACAAGATGTCCTCTCGGGTTCGCAACATGACCTGTAGTGGCAAGGTATTCACTCCTCCTAACCTCGGGAAGAAACCAGAAGCTCCCAAAAAGCCGATCGAGGCTAGGCCTACAAGGGATTAACCTGGTCCAAGCAATGTTCTAGCTCTACTGCTAGCTGATCAGGTTGCTCAACTTGATAATGTTGTCATCAAACAGCTGAAGAAGACCCAACCTAATATCAGCATCTGGGACTTAGTGCTATCCTCTCAACAGCATTGATGGGCTGTCATTGAGGCACTTTCAAGTATGGGGATCTCTCCCTCTACTTCGACCTTCAGCATGAAGAGTCAGTTGGTAAATCGAGAGCTATCATCCATCATGATCACATTTTCTGATGCGGATTTACCAATCGAAGGGATCCGCCACAACAGAGCACTGTTCATCAAGGTGAACATTATGAACTTCACCACCCCCTATGTCATGGTGGATGATGGTTTTGGCATCAATGTCTGCCCACTCAAAGTATTGCCCAAGCTTGGGATTCAACTTTCAGACTTGAAGCCCTGCAAGACCATCATCAGAGTATATGATGAGTCCAAACGGGAGGTTACTAGTACATTCACAGCCAGTGTCATCGTTGGGCTGATTGAATCAGTGGTGGAGTTCACTGTTCTAGACATTTTGGTGTCATTTGAACTTCTATTGGGCCGACCATGGATCCATCCTTTGGGGGGTGTGCCATCCACTCTGCACCAGAAGATCAAGTTTCCATACAACAAGGGTGTGGTTACCATCACTGCTAATGATGAGGTCGCTCTGGCCTAAATCTGGGAAGATGTCCCACTCATGACCAGCTTCCAGATTGCTGCTATCGGAGAGCCTAAATCCTACTCGTACCAACCGAGTCCCACTGTGGAGAACATGATGCGCATGATGCATTACATGCTTGGCATGGGTTTGGTCCTGTATCAATAGGGTCCAATGGAATTTAATATCCCTACAGCTATGTGGGAGGAGAGATACTGCATTAGGTTCAACCCCTACACCTCAGATAAACCAGAGGAGTGCAAGATGGTTCTCTTCATCCAAGGAGAGACTCAGCATGATCATGCTCCCGAGTTGCCTAACTCGAAGGACTTTTATGAGCAACAGTTTACCATCTTTGGCGACATCTATGACCTGCCAACCCTGACGGCACCTGGGAAGATTGCTGCTACTTTTACCATCAACCCTGATGAAACTTTCTAGATATTTGGTGATGTTGCTGATCTCACAACCGGCCGCCTGGAGCCAGAGCCTGTTACAGTCACTGCACTGGGATCCAAGCTTCAGAACTTTGATGTGGAAGATCTACTACTCCCAAAGGTCCATGAGGACATTGCCACACTGGTGGAGAGCACCTTTGAGGAGCTTGTATATGAGGACTCTGATGTCTCTATTTTTGTACTTTTAATGATGATGTAATCCCATCTAAATATGAACCAATAAAGAGCAACTTTGCTTATGTTTATGATATGTATTCTGATGGCATTGTGCATGAACATGAGCATTACATGAGCATTTTTGACATTAACGCATCATGCATCACAAATTTTAACATTAACACAGATGACAAGCCATGTCTTCTCTAGAGTGCATCAGACTTCATATCTGAAGAGAAAAAAGAAATAATCAGTGCATTGAAAAAGTACATAAAAGCCTTTGCTCTAGGCTATGAAGATATGTCTGGTGTCGACCGATCCATCACAGAACATAGAATTCCTACCAAGCCAGGGTTCAAGCCAGTTAAGCAGAAATTGTGATGCCTTCGACCAGAATGGGCATAGAAGATCAAAGAAGATATCCAGAAGTAGTTGGATGCCAAATTCCTTGAAGTGGTTGACTACATAAAATGGTTGGCCAATGTGGTTCCGGTTCACAAGAAAGACAGTAGGGTCAGAGTTTACGTAGACTACAGGGATCTGAATAAAGCATGTCCAAAGGATGACTTTCCTTTACCTCATATTGACGTGCTAGTCGATAGCGTAGCCGTTAGTGCTATGTATTCCTTCGCTGATGGATTCTAGGAGTACAATCAGATCTTAATGGTAGTTACAGACAAGGTGAAGATAACTTCATCACAGAATGGGGGACCTATTGCTACAAGGTCATGCCCTTTGGCTTGAAGAACACAGGTGCAACCTACTAGAGAGCCGTGATAATGCTGTTGCATGATTTGATCCATAAGGAAGTTGAAGTCTATGTAGATGACATGATGGTGAAGTCTCCCACCAGAGGAGAACATACAACTGCTCTTGACAGATTTCTCACACGTGTTGAGAAATACGGACTCAGGTTGAACCCGAAGAAATGTACATTTAGGGTGACATCCGACAAGCTATTGGCTCATATTGTTAGTCAGAGGGGTATCAAAGTAGATCCTAACAAAGCAAAGTCAATCATCAAGATGCCTATTCCTAGAATTGAGACAGAAGTTAGGGGATTCTTGGGATAGCTCTAGTACATCAGCAGATTCATTGCCAAGCTCACTACCATGTGTGAGCCCATCTTCAAACTTTTAAGGAAGAACCAGCCTATGGTTTGGGATGAGAACTTCCAGTTCGTATTTAAGAGGGTAAAGCATTACCTCTCTAACCCACCAATTTTGCTACCACCTCGGCTGGGAAAACCATTGCTACTCTATCTAGCCTTAGAAGAGGAGTCAGTGGGTGCTATGATGGCTCAAGAGAATGACGTCGGAGTTAAGCATGCTATCTACTACTTGAGTAGGAAGCTACTGCCAACTGAGTGCAAATACAACACTATTGAAAAGCTATGCATGGCTATGGTCTGGGTTCCAAGAAACTTAGGCATTACTTCCAATCATACCAAATATAGGCAATTTCCAAGGTTGATCCTATGAAGTACTTATATGCTGCTCCTTCGCTAGTAGGAAAACTCTCCAGGTGGCTGATCCTGTTGTCAGAGTTTGATGTGCAGTACGTCACTACCAAGGTGATAAAAGGTAGAGCGATCGCTGAATTCTTAGCATCCAGGCCGGTGGATGATTTTAAGACTTTTGAATTAGACTTCCTAGATGAGCACTTGGGGGCAGTTGATGTCCAAAAATTGTGGTTGCACTTTGACGGCGTAGTCAACAGAAGAGCTGCAGGTGTAGGAGTTGTGCTAATCACTCTTGAAGGTGAGCTAATAATGCTTTCAAAGCAGGTGAGCTTCTCAGTGACCAACAATATGGCTGAGTATGAAGCATGTCTCTTCGGGCTAGAAGCATTGCTAATGGTCAATGCCTCAGATGTACAGATATTCGATGATTTGATGCTCATCATTCACCAATCCACAGCTGAGTGGGAAGTCAAAGAGGAAAGGCTCAAGCCTTATGCTGAATACATGAAGCTCATGGTCCGCAATTTCAGCTCCTGCTAATTTATTCACATGCCGCATGAAGAAAATCAGATGGCCGACGCCTTGGCCACGCTGGCTTCAGTCTGTGAGCAACCGCAGAGTCAAATTCGACCTGTATTCATCAAGTAGGCCAGTATTCCTTCCTATTTTGGAGAACGGGTTATGACACTAGACCTATCAGATGAGATCCCATGGTACACAGATATCATGAACTTTCTGAAGACTGGAACTTACCCAGAAGAAGCCAATAGAACTGATAAGCTAGGTCTACGCAGGCTAGTGGCCAATTTCACCTAGCATCATGGTGTTCTCTACAGAAGAATAATAGATGGTTTACAACTTTGATGCATATCGGGGAAAGACATTGAATCAGTCATGGAAACGGTACATGCTGGTGTATATGGGCCTTACATGAATGGGTTTGCACTTTACAGGAAGATCCTACACCAAGGATATTTCTAGCTCACTATTGAAATAGACTGCATACAATTTGTACGAAGATGCCATGAATGCTAGGTTCATGGAGACCTAAGTCATCTACCGCCAATCGAATTGCAGAATTTGACAATGCCTAGGCCATTCTCAGCTTGGGGAATTGACATCATGGGTGAGATTCACCCTAATGCGTCTAATAGACACTGGTACATACTGGTAGCCATAGACTACTTCTTAAATGGGTGGAGGCAGAATCCTATGGTAAACTGGGGGCAAGACAGGTTTCCAAGTTTTTAGAGAAGAATCTCATATGCCGATATGGGGTACCGCATCACCTGGTATCAGATAATGGAGTACAGTTCCAGGACCAAGTTTCAGACTTGCTGGAAAAATATGGGAATGAGCACCATCGATCCTCTCCTTACCGCCCTCAAGCTAATGGGGTAGTTGAAGCGGCTAACAAGATGATCAAGCACATCTTTGCTAAGATGATATAAACTTACAGGGATTGGCATGAGCAATTTCCATTGGCATTGTGCGGTTACAGAACCACCGTAAAGAGTCCTACAGGTGCCACTCCTTACTCTCTTGTTTACGAGACAGAAGCCGTATTGCCAATTAAAGTGGAGCTGAAATCACTTTGGGTCATTCTAGAAGCTCAGTTACCAAAAGCTGAGTGGAAAAAGGCTAGGTATAAACAGCTGGTCACTATTAATGAGAAGCGACTGCAAGCTCTCTATCACCTACAGTTATACAAGAAGCTCATGGCCAACACATTCAACAAGAGGGTTAAGCATGTTGCCATACAGGAAGGTGATCTAGTTCTAAAGCAAGTCAGAATGGCTATTCACAATCCTTGCAAGAAATTCAGACCTAACTGGGAAGGCCCATTCCTAGTTAAGAAGATCCTCTCTAAAGGCGCTGTTCGCATCTTAGATTTGGAAGGTAATGAATTCTCAGAACCCGTCAACCTTGACTGGCTGAAGAAGTATTTTGTCTAAAGTAGAGGGCAAAAGAAAAGGCAAAAACAAAAATGAAAAGCCTAGTGAGCTGAAAACCTGCATAGGCAGTTCACGCAAAAGTTAAGGCAAGATGAAAAACAATCGTTTGATGAGTTGAAAAGCCACTTGGACAACTCATACAAAAGTTAAAGCTCTTTAAAAGCAAAAGGAGAGCATTAAAATAGTTGATCAAAAAATCTCGCACAAGGCTGGTCAATAACAGAGGTTGAGTCTAATGTGCATCTGGAACTTCTGTATTGGTTTTAACATTTTCATGTAAATGTTTTAATCTTATTAATTCAAATGGAACGCATGTTCATAAACTTAGCTTTAAGTAATACTAGTTGCAAACATAAAGCATTATCATCTGTTATTACATGTTGTTGCTTACCAATGTCTTATAGTACAAGATTTAAGCTTGGCGCAGCACCCACAGCTTGTACTCATCATCAGCGGCAAGTCCAACTCCGGGAATCTCCACCAGCGCTATCCAGTGGCGAGGCCAGGTCCTTTCCACATGCTCCATGAAGCAAGGCACCAGCCTTCCTCCTTCAAAATCTATCAGCCGAGGTATGGCCTGTCGCTGGCCATACTGACGATAAATCCTAGTAGGACTATAGTGTGTACAATGCCTGAATCCCGGCAGTGGGATACAATCTATGTAGGTTATTACAGTCACATGCTATATGCGCCACCAGGGGCAGCTCCACCTGATCTCGTTCTCAGGTCGGGTCCCCATCCACTCAGTCCAGCCCTGGAAGTTCATTATCTTTGCCTCGCTAAAAGCATAGCCTTGACGCATATGACTATGAGGTGTGTACCTCTAAAAATCACCTGCCGGCGGTGCCAGGATTCTGAGATTCTCTTAAAGCCAAATCTGTAATAAAATAAGATAAAAATAAAAGCTTGCTGAGTTGAAAACCTTGCAAAAGGCTGCTTAGGAAAAAGTTAAAGCAACCCGCTGAGCTGAAAACCCAAGGGGGCAGTTCAGGTAAAAATTAGGGTCTGAAAGCAAAACAGAAACCTGATGAGTCAAAAACCTTACAAAAGGCAACTCATGCAAAAATTAGGGCAAAAATGTGATTTTTCTAAGTTGAAAACCTATAAAGGTGACTTAGAACCCTTACCTGCAACAGAAGTGAACTACCACTGAAGCGCTCCAACTGGCCTTGCTTCATTCTGTCTAGACCGATGATTGTTTCCGCTACAATCATGGGGAAAGGGGTCCGGCCCTCCATAATCTGGTCTACCACAGGCCCGATCAACAAGTCTCCATGACCGGATGGATCAACGAATAGGAACTGTGCCAACAGTCCAAATCCAATTACCCTCAGCCATGATGGGTCTTCTACAGATTTCTGACCACATAGCCGGAAAGGGGCAACAAGATCTACAGAGCCGTCTGTAGTCAAAAGAGACCTCGCCTCTAGTGAACTAACATCAAAAGTCCTGATCAGATATGAGAATGCATCTCCAACAAGCACTGGCACTATCAGCATTGCCGTCATGCTACAGGTAACCCCGAGGATGGCGGCAAACTCCTCATACATCGGACATAACTCTACATATCTGAACAGAAACACATAGACCACTAGATCCTAGAATTAGGTAGCAGCATGCAAGAAAGTGTTGTAGATCATGACTTGCTGAAAGGTTCTCAGGTATTGGAGTCCGATCTCGCTTAACCGACTCCACTCATTATTTCCCTAACGGCGGGAAAGAACGCAAAAGACAGACAATGATTGCTGAGTCATTGTATATCTAATTTTCTATAAAGAAAAGTAGATGAGTTATGTTTTGCCAATAAACATAAAAGCATGGTGTATTTATAAGCAGCAAATAGCATTAGATTCCACTAATAAATCCAAAAGACACACAGTACAAGCCTTTGTCTGTTTTTACAGTCTGTATGCAACAACCCTGACGTACTAGGCATGCAATTGCCAGTCTGTAACACATTATTCTCCTCGAATACAGAGTTACAGAATTCTGATATCATGCATATGAGAGTCTGACATCATATCATCTCTACGCATCATCCTCGCTAGAGTGATCATCTTCAGGACTTGGACTGTCTGGGACCTCAATGTTGTAGCGCTCTAGACGCACCGTCAGTCGACTAATTTCTCGCCCCATCTGCTTTATCATTTTAATGTAACGGTCACGTTCCTCCCTCTCCACTTGCCTGCTGGACTGCAAGCACTAGCATACAGGCATATAAGTCATGCATCCATGCATACTCATGCATTTGTATTTCATAACAGGTACTCACCTGCACATCCAACATATCTAACGTATGATAATGGCACAGTCCCATCAGCAATCTTGAAGCGTCTGCCATAGCATCTCGAGGCACCTGCAAGATCAAAAGATATGTCAGACTACTGAAATCAAAGCCACATTAAAACACGCGTACTCATATGGGTCGTGTTTGGAGGATCAAACTCAATCTCACTCCTTGCTGGCACCAGGAAGGAGGTCTCATAAGGACGCTCAGTTGCATCATAGGTAAAGATCAAGGGATTTTATGGCCACATCAGCTCACCCTCTACAAAGTCTACCAAACGTCCATATCCTGGCGGCACCTCCAGAGTGGTTGACATTGTCATCGGTGGCACTACACCTGCCTCATAATCACAGGATCTATTTGAAGTGCTACCATCCTGAGAACTCCTAATTCCTGATGAGCCATGACATCCACCTTGACTGCCATGGGAACTGGATCTCCCTCAAGTCCCACTAAATCAATCACGCTGGCTTCTACATGTGGAGAGCTCCACAGGCCCCAACAACCTCAACTGAATGAAAGAGGGGTAATCTATTGGTGAGTCTGATAGACGCTCCTACCCAGGAATGCCAGCTGATAGACCAAAACAGCTTTGGTCCACTCTTGCACGGATCTCCCTAGGCAGCTGGGAGTACCATTCAAAGACGCCGTGGATGCTACCGCTACTTACCACTATCCGGTCCCTTTGTAAAATATAGAATTCAGGTCAGACTTCAAACTGAATTACAGAGTGCACAGAATAATTTCAAAGGTACAGAGCTCCTCCTCTCAGCCCTAAATGCGTTTATTCATGCCTATGAATCCCTAAAATGTGCAATTCTCTAAAAAATGACTAAAAAATGGGCAGTTTAGCCCCTTTTTCTGTGCTATGTGTGCTGCACATGGCTTACATGTGGCGCACATAGTGCTATATAGGCCACATATAGCCCAAACCCGAGCTGAAAAACTTGATTTTTACCAAACCAATCAGAAAAACATGAGCCTACCTAAACCTAGTTTCAGCCTAGCACAAAATTCTAGCCTAACACAGGCCTAAACGCATCAAAAATAGCCTAAAACTTAATTTTTGGAAAAACCATAAAAGCCAAAAAACTGAACCAAGTCACAGAAAACTCACCTTCTCGAGAGGAGCTCGGGACCGATGTGAGTCTATGGTAAAAGTCTCTGCAATTGTATCACCAAAATGGGCTCCAAAATAAGCATCACGAGTTGTAAGCTCGGTTAGAGAGTAACTCGGGACAGATTCGGGATCCCGGGGGGTTGGTTGCATCCTAATTCCGACCATTTCTACAAAAACGCAAAGTTTTCAGTTCGTAGTTTCAGAGAAAATCAAGTTTTTGAAGGGGAAACAAACTGATTTTCGAATGGAAGCCTAGAAATATAAAATTTCCAAGCTATGTATGCCACACATAAGAGGACGTGCACCGCACATTACAATTTTTGCTAACATGCACCTGGTACTGTGCACTTCTACTAATGTGCGCCTGGGTCCCACTAAGATGCACATGAAGAATTAGGCTTCTAACAAAAATTTCAGAATTTTTTGAAGTTGTTTGCTCCATCGAGCCTAATTTCCATGAGCCGTAACGTGTGGAAAATCTAGAAAATTAGTCAGAATGCAGTAGACTGATAGTCAAAAATTCAGGTATTTTCCTTGGGCTATTTCAATACCAATTTCACTAACAAATTGTTTTTCTATGTTTGGAAAAAATAGGAAATTGATCCAGCAGACGATCAAAAAGAGTCAAGCCTTTGACTTCTGGTCAAGCCATTGACTAGATAGTGTTGCATTCTGACAGAGGGTCCCAAATGCAGACTTTGGAGACAGACAACACTTATTTGATGGTGCGAGAACAAGATATGATGGTTGATCACCCAGACCCAGTAGAAGGTCACCTCTGGTTTCGTTGTAGAACCGCCCGATCCAGCAGTGATCACCAAGTCAAGCCCTTGATTGTTAAACCCTAACGCATAGGCATCTGAATGCTCATTTTAGATGAATCACTCACAAGGAAGCCATCTGTCTTGCAGGGACCACCGGTCAACCCTGATCGGAATAGCCTGAACGTCGAGGCCCCAGTAGAGGAACTAAGGTATTTACTGGTTAAAACCGTCGACCAGAAATGTCATAGTCCCCGGGGAGGATCCTGAAAGCCATTTCAGAGATATCTGACATTTATATGATGGTGCGAGAACAGACCCAGCAGATGGTCATCCAGGTCCTACAGTTGACCACCTGATCCAGCAATGATCGCGAAACCAAGCCTTTGGTTCCTAAATCCTAATGCATAGGCATATGAATGCCAACTTCAGATGATTTACTCATGGCATTGCCATCAGTCCTATCAAGGACCATTGATTAGCCCTGGTCATCTAGCCTAAACAACGAGCTCCCAGTGACAGAATTAGGATTATCAGGTTAGCATTGATCTTCCAGATTAAGCACCAGGCCCCCAGTGGCATAATTGGGATTTAAGCCTCAACGCGAGCACCCCTGTGAGTCATGTATGCTTTCTACTCCTTATGAAAAGTCATGCTATGATCAGATCACATTTTGACGAATTACGCTTAGGTCATCTCAAAATGGTCCTGATCAGGGGGTAAACTGTTGACCCTGACTTTTCACACTCGTGCAATTTTGGGTTTCTGTTGATTCAGCCCAGTATTAGTCCCCGATATCGACCCCAATTATGCACTTAGACCTCTGTGTCTTCTTCTGTGTATTCTGGTGCACAGAACACCTCAGAACTGGTAGGGCCCATCATGGCACCTGGCGGGACCCGCCACTTATTCTAAGTGTTTTGTTGGTTTGTTTAGTGATTAAGCAGCGGAAGAAATTTAAAATTTTTATTTTAAAATAACAAACCAAAAGAAGATCTTTGCATCAAAACACATAAGAACTTGTTTAGAGATTAGATATGACATATTGGATAGTAACCCTTACTTAATGTGCAGATGTCCTTCGTTCTTTATCTCTAAAACATTTACGGTTATAGCAAACCAAAAACCACCAAAGTAGGCAGCCTCCAACAGTATCCACACGAAATAAGTGAAGCAGGGATTTTAGAGGTTAATAATAAAAATACAATTGTAGACAAAATTAAATCCCTTAGTCTCTATGGACTTAGATAGAGTGAGAAGGGTATCAAACTTAGGGAACACTGGTGTTATTTCATGTTCATTTATAAAACTTTGTAATTTCTAATATCTCTTGTCATGTCACAATTCAAATAGATGATGGTAAATAAAGATAAAATTTTATTCTTAAATATATAATTAATCAAGTCAAATATG
>CANYBF013448452.1:0-69831 GCA_948192965.1 Dalechampia spathulata
AAAATTTCAATTGGCATGTTTGGTATATTATGGAACGATGGGTTATTTTGTGATTGTTTTCCCTTGTAATGAAATTTTGGAACTCGAGAGTGGAGTTTCAGGGTTTCATTACGGGACATGTCACTACATGAGGTGTGACATACGCATACAAACCTCTATGTCAAACACGGGTGTAACAGGAATGGCTTGATACAGGTTTCCATTCCCCAGAGCAAGTTGCATACATGAACTTTTCATATTCATTTGCCATTTAGGCACACCATTTGCCCCCTGTTTGGTACATCCAAAATGGCAGCCAGTCACAGATTTCCAGAACAGCCTGCACAGGCTGACTGAGTTGCCTACTTCAGGCATGTATTGCCACTTGTTCCCATATTGAAATGGCTTGATACAGGTTTCCATCTCCAAGAGTAAGTTGCATACATGAACTTTGCATATTCATTTACCATTTAGGCACACCGTTTGCCTCTGTTTGGTCCTTCCAAAATGGCTGACAGTCACAAATTTCCAGCACAGCCTACACAGGCTGACTGGGTTGCCCACTTCGGGCATGTATTCCAACTTGTTCCCATATTGGAATGGCTTGATACATGTTTCTATCTCCAAGAGCAAGTTGCATAGATGATTTATGCATATTCATTTACCATTTAGCCACACCATTTGGCCCCCGTTTAGCTTGTGCAAAATGGCTGCTCGTCATGTTTTGGGACATTATCCCATATTGTCAAGCCTAAGGGTGCCACCTCTCCTAAGGCTGCTATAAGTACAAGGGCAAGCCTTCTTCTTCTACACACACAACATATCATAAAAATGATACATAAGATATCATACATATGATATAAATTTTAATTCTAAGATATAGGATTAAAATAACTTAAGTAAAATTTTAATTAAGTTTAGTGACTAATTAAATTTTTACTAAAATTCTAAGTTTTTGGGAATTTAAGGGGAACGACTTCTAGCCCTGGTAAGTCATTTCTTCCTTTGACTTTTTAAGTTAATTTAGCTTTTCTGCCATGTTTAGCTTATTTTCTTAATTTAGCTTTACTGTCATGTTTAGCTTGTTTTATTTAGCTTTACTGCCATTTTTAGCTTTTTACTATGCTATGTCATATACCATGTCATCATGCCATGTCATCATACCAAGTCATATGCTAATATGCCATGTTACATGCCATGTCATATACCACTATGCCATATCATCATGCCACATCACATGATACCATGCTATGTCATATGCCACTAGACCATGTCATCATGCCACATCGTGATGTCATATGCTATTATACCATGTCACCATGTCATATGCCATATCGTCATGTCATATGCTATTATGCCATGTCACAATATCACATGCCATATCATCATGTCACATGCTATATCATCATGTCATATGCTATTATGCCATGTCATGATATCACATGCCATATCACAATGTCACATGCCATATCATCATGTCACATGCTATATCATCATGTCATATGCTATTATGCCATGTCATCATATCACATGCCATATCATCATGTCATATACTATTATGTCATATCATCATGTCACATGTTATATCATCATGTCATATGCTATTATGTCATGTCATCATGTCACATGCCTCATCATCATGTCATATGCTATTATGCCATGTCATCATGTCATATGCCACATCATCATGTCATATGCTATTACGCCATGTCATCATATATTAATCGGATTTCGGCTCTTGATTCATGCTTTTACATGGCATAGAATTAGTCGATCAAGTCCTAAATTTCATTTGTTATTAACGATCTTGCTTGTTTATTTGCATTTTCACTCGTGCCACTCGAGGTGGAAATTTCCCGAGGAGGTTGAGACATTACTAAATGTCTCAGATTTTTGTATCAACAAAGATTCTTTGTAATAGAATAGCATTATTCCCCATTTTTAGGATTTAACATTAAATCTCACATGTATCCCCCATTTTCCTTGATCCCTTTCATTGGCCTTTTGGTATTCTTTTATTTCATGAATGGCATATATATTTGCTCAAATATATATACCATATCACATCACATGCCATATCACACACTTTTATGCCATGTCATGCATATGCCATGCCATAACATATATTATCTCGTATGCCAATACGATCCAAAATATGCTAACTCACCATGTAATACGTGCTATTTGCCATGCCATATGTGAATATACCATGCTATTTTGCCATGATGCCATGTTATATATCATTATGCCATGCCACGTCATATGCTACCCTACATGTCATGTCATATGCCATGTTGAATGCCAATTCACACACACATCACCATGCCATGTCATGCATATGCCATGTTATTTTTACTATGTCATTATAATGTCATCTCATGCATATACCATGTCATTTTATTATGTCATCACTTCACATGTCATGCACATGCCATGTCATCTAAATGCCATATAACGTTATATGCTATTCTACGTGCAATCGTGCTATGCCAAATCATATGTCTCGCTATGTACTTATATATACACTCATATGCTTGCCTGCTTAGGACAATTAACTCCAACTATAATGGTCAAATCGATTTTGAAAACTCGTAGAAATAGATCTTCACCACCCGAACATAATCTTTGAAGGGTTTAACTAGCACTTATGCTATGGGTTGGTTGAACCAATCTAGAACCATCCGATAGCGACTTCCTTGTGACTCTTTCAAGTCTGTATCATTCCTCGAGGTAGCCCCTCGGGAAGATTACGCTTTCGCTTCAAGTGTGGTCCTCGGTCCGAGAGCCTCGCAAGCCTCGCTCTGGGCGGCGGCAGAAACCGGCACTCACAATATAGTAAGACTCGAGTCAATGCACTACTCTAATAATGTAAGAGAAGTTATGATATCTATTTAATTAATCATTTCAATCTTCATATAGAGAACTATAAACTAAATCTTTTATTTCATTTTCAATAATATTAGCCTCTTTTACATCATTTATATTCCCTTCTTGAACACATTATTTTTGTACTTACTCTCCTTGGTATAATGCTATTTCTTTTTATAATAAAAGCAAAGTCTAATGTTTTTATACCTATTGCCATTTTGAAAGTATTTCTTTTCTCTCAAGGCTTCAAAATATTTTGACATTATTTTATTAGAATTAGTTTTACTTGTAAACCATACTTCTGAATTCAATAAATAAAATCATGAGTTCCAAAACTTTATTTTAATTTATAAGTGAGTTTGAAATTGCTTTATTAAGTAACTTTCTCTAAATTATAGGATTTTATGTTTATGTTCACTCCAAGAGGAAGATAATATTATTAAAATGCTCTTACTTGAAGAGAAATATCAAGTTTTATCTCAAAGTTCTCCAAGTTCTAAAGTCAAAATTTATGAGTTATGAACTTAAACCATGGTGGGAAAATTATTAGACATCTTGCATTTAAAATATTCTAAAATAAGGAATTTATTTAGATATATTTCTCATCCTTATATTTTTTTCTAGTATCATCTAAATATCCCTTGGATCTTTCATGCTCAAACATAAATCATACAATATGTAGTTAAAGAATTCAACATATAATCATGATAAACCAATTTATTACCATCACATTTATTCTTTTTCACTTTAATAGTTTCATATTCACTTTCATTTGTTTTTGATAATGACTATAAATTTGGAACAAGTATTTGATAAATCTTGAAAGTAATTAGTAGAAACACAATATTTATTCTATCAAACCTATTTAATTCAATGGAATTTTAATGATTCATCATATTGGTTACAAAACCTAGTTTGAGAATCCATAATAATTTCTTTAAAATTATTAAATAATAGTTGTACAAATAAAATGAAATATGCTTTCGAGCATGATGGATCATTGTTTTTATGATAGTTATGTGTCTATAGGATATAATAAAAAATATGATAAGAATAATATAATGAACAAAATGTTATCATTATATATAGTTTTATGAACATACATAACCTAAATCAAATATGATGTTTAAAGGATACAACTTATTTTAAAAGATGTCATCTAATTTAAAATATCATGTTTTATCATATATGACCTTAATTGATTATTTAAAATAATTATTAAAAAAATAATATTTTAAAAATATCATCTTTTGGTGAATAGGTTCCAAGTTTTGAAGTGTAAATTTTTTTATTAGAAAGAGGTAAATGCCATCAAATAAGGCTTGATTATCCTATTTATAAGGATTACATAAATATTCTATTAAAAAAAAAAGAGAAAGTTCAAAATAATTAAGATTTTTTAGAGATTGGATGCAATTACTAATTTATGATTTGGCATGTACAAAATGAAAATTTCATTCTTGTTTCTACAAGAATTTTTATGAAAGCCTTTCATTTACTTCTCTTCGATGAAAGTTTTATTTTTAAGAATGTATCATAATTTTTAACCTAATTCTTCTTCTGATAATTAAGATATGTCTTGTTTATGTTTCATTTCTTCAATAAGTCTAGTAATGAGGATAACAACCCTGTTGTTTAAGCATTCTAAACCTAGCTCACGTACTGCTTTAATGGATGAACAACCCAACCCTTAGAACATACTACAACATTAAGTAGTGAAGAGTTAACATCAAGATGCAATAAACATAAATTCAAGTTATATATACTTTATACACCTGCAATTATAAACTCTTTAACATAATCATAAGATTTTTATGTAGGATATATTGAAACATTACAAACTATAACAAATTTTTTCTTTCCTTAATGTCTATGACTATTAACTAAGAAGATGGTTTTGATTTATTAGAATAAGTTTAGTGGAAGACATAGTAAAATAATGAAACTTGTTAATACTACATTTTAAGATTTTTATTCATAAAAAATATTTAAATGATTTTTATTATGATTCTTATATTGACTTGATTTAAGATTGCCTCCATAACCCAACTTAAGACCTTTCCAACATGCTTTGTCTTCCTTCACATGCTTTTCAAGGAAACTTCCCAAGAGGCCATTTATCTAGAATTTCCTTATGCCAAGTGCTCTTAACTATGGAGTTCTTATGGAATGAGCACCAAAAAGGTAGGTACACCTTGTTGGTAATGAATAGTACTTATTAAATCTCTTAAGTTATTTTTAATTATATAGTTTCATACTTGCACAATCTCAAAATACTTAACCATGTAGCCTCATCCTTACATAGGCTTAAGATCTCTCTTTTTTTAAGTGTGAGATCAGTTCATTCATGCACCCCTCCACCTAAAATCTCTTACATTATTCTCTATTAAATAATCATATACCTACACAATCTCGAAATCACTTAAATATACACCCTTATCCCTATATGACACTTCTTTAAGTGTATGATCAATTCATTCATGTGCCCCTCCACCTAGAAGCCTGTTAAGAGCTACTTCTTATCCATGCTCCTTCTAGTATCAACAACCACTCATACCTTCATCGGCCCCAAGTTTCATAATTCTTGTTCATGAAAAAAATATATATGATTTTTTTATCATAATCATAAGGTAGTTTATATAATATAAATTTATGAGTATAATTTCTTTTATTTTTATCCCACTATATCATTTGTACATTAACATATTTCTTTTCTATATTTATATGTTAATTAAAGGGCTTTCATAAGAACAATATTAAAGTTTAGAGATTTTTACAATACAAATTGAAATGATAAACTATTTTATGGGATTATGGACATAATATTTCCTTGATTTATCCATCCTACTTCATTTTTGTTTAAGTTTAAGTTATAATTATTATATTTATTTTTAAATTTACCTAAAACTATATATATTTTTAAAAATAAAATAAGTATTCAACTTACATGAACTTATTATATCTTAATCTTTGACTTATCTTAACCAAAATTATAATAAAAAGTGATAATTATTGGAAAGGTTACATGTGGTAAAATAAAATGAGAGTTTTCTTGCAAATACATGGTTTATAATATGAGAGATTAAAATCTTGTCCAAGAAAAATGCTATGTTTCTTGGTGATAGTTCATAGAAGTTCACTTCATTTCTTTTTAGTTACATTTTTTTCAGGGTAGAGGGAACAAAGATAAACCAATATGGTTGGTTTGAGCTCTTGATATGATCTAAAGTACCTTAGGACAACTTGATACTATTGTTATATCTCTTCATTTTTATTACTAAAGCCTTTTTCACTTCAAATGCCTTTGAAGACATGACTCCATATATAGTCATTTATACTAGGAATAATATATGTCAGTCATCAATTAGATCTTTTTACAATCAATAATTATCTGGTGGTTATACTAAATTATTGGTTCGTTATTTCATCTTTGTCATAATTCTCTAAAAATTTTCATTGAAAAGTTTTAACTACTATGCACTCAAAAAGATTTTTCATCATGTGTCATGTTTTTATTTTTATTTCCATCTACTATTTGACAATGTCATATAAGTTTTATATTTGATAAGTTTTGTTATGCTATGTGCTTCATCTTTTCATTTCATTTTCATTTTTTTAGAGTATTTAGTAACTTTCATATTTTTTCTTATTCTTCTTCTTGTTATTTATCCATATAGTGACTTAAATTTCTTCCCTCTCTTTCTTCACTTATTCTTCTCATATAAATTTTGGTCCTTATTTGATACTTCGAAGATAATAAAGAGTTATATCCTTTATTTCTCTTGGTTCCTCCAATTCTACCCTTATTTCCCTTGAGTGTTTACTAAATCTTATATCAAGTCATCCCTTATTTGAGGAAGAGGTGATTTTTATTGAAACAAAGACCAACCCTTCTTCTTTTATTATAGGAAAATTACACATCCTTAAGGGGAAGATTTATTCATTCCCCTCATTGATCTTAGAGCATGTCTTCCGTCTTCAAAGATATTTATCACTTCCCTTAGATGCATTCCTTTTAATTTATTCCACCTTCATTTTATACATTACCAACTTATAGTAAGACTTTGATCATAATTTTTTTAGCACTTTATAATTGGTTTTCAATTTCCAACCCTTTATTATCAATATGTTGAACTCATAATAGGTTATCTTTAGCTAGCTTCATCTTAATTTTACTCTCTTTTTTATTTATGTTATATATTTACTAAGGGTTCAATGTAGAACTAATCTTCAAGAAATTTCACCTTCTCTTCTCTCTTTAACGCCCTTCCTCTATGACTTAGGTTTTAATTAAAACCTAACCTAAGAATGAATTTTTGTACACTTACCCTTCTTTAAATAAAGATTGTAAAGAGTTATTTTCCATGATTGTACATTCTTCTACCTTTCTATTAATAATCTTTACAAAATGGTATAGTACATCCAAATATGGGTACAATATCTTCATGATTGATGATGATCATAGTTTAATGGAAACTACTTAGGTTGGTTGAATTAAACATCACTGTTAGATGTACTTTAGGAGGAGTAAGGAGACCTCTGATATGGAATGTACAAATATTTCGCATCCTTTGTTTGTATATTAGAAAATCATCACACTTTACTTTCCATGCCATTACCCCTTTATCTCTTATTATTTTTATAATGAATCTCTTAAGATTATCAAGGCTTTTATAGGGATGAGTTGAAAAAGAAAATCATATTGGTTGTCTTTAGAATTCTCTAACCAAGAAAGGTGGACCAACACCCCCTTAAACTAAGGTGATGATTTAAGAGCAACGCTTTACTTAATTGACCACCTCATCACCTCTTCCCATAAAAAATGGGATGAGAAGAGGGTATGGTTACCACCTCTTGATAAGGAAGATTGGGTCAAAAAATAGAACACTAGTACTTGTAAAGATATTTCAAAGAAGACAAGGATGGTTCAGCTGATGAATATTAAAGTATATTACTTAAAGAATTAAATTAAGAGGAAATATTCCTAGAATCCTAACAATAATGACCATGTATGACCCTTGATGTCTTATAGAGGGTGATGTTCTAAGATAATGAATGGTATTAAGGTTATTCCATTAACAAGATTTGATGAGGTCTATTGGTCACACCTTCAAGGTTTGCTATTATCTTCTTTTATTGATCTTCTAGTTACTTTTGTATTGCTCTGTTGATGTCTATATTATTTGGATATGGTAGATTATGAATAACATGGTCTTATTTAATTGGAAAGAGTTTAACTACATTAAGTTAAATAGAAAGCTTAAGGAGATCACCTCTAATATGGAGGTTATAAAAAAGGAGAATAAGGAGCATATGAAGGCTCTTGAAAAATTTCATAACCTTTTTGAGCAACCAACCTCCTAAGTTGTGAAGGTTGGAGTTGTTGTCATTGAATTATAAAAGAGAGAGAACCTATAGAAAGAGGAGTTAGAGAATGTTTGGGTTGCTACCACTTTTGCTCAAAAGGAGATTATAAGTAGGGCTTTCAGCCTGACTTAGAGTGAGGCTTGTAATAGATAACATTGAGGGCTTGCTTGGAGTGAAGAGTGAACTTCCTTAGGAGTTCCCTTAGAGGGATTGATACAGACCCATGAAAGATCATAGTTAGAGTCACCACCCATATGGTTTCAAAAAAATGATTCAACCGATCCATAACACGAGTGCTAGTTAAACCCTTCAAAGATTGGGTTTAAGTGGTGAAAATATATTTATGTAGAGTTTTATATTGCAATTTTACCATATCAAGTTAATAATTATCCAAGGTAGACAATTATATTCAAAGGCATGAATAAAATTACATAATATATAATACAATAGTAGTATAACATAATAACAAGTATATCATGATAACAATAAAAGCATGACATAAAGTAGAAAGGGATATGAGAGATCAAGGATTTATGCTAAAGTGAATACAAATATACAAGTAGGCCTATTGACATTAGCAATGTCTCCTCCACTTTAGCAACCAAAGGTAAAAAGTGATCTGGGATAGCATTAGCCAAAAATGCATAATTCAAAATACATAAGCGATAAAAACTGTAATCAAATATTCTTTAGTAAAAATTATGATTTTGGGACTCATTTTAATTAATTTAAGCTTTATGTAAGCTTAAATTAATATTACATAGTCTTGGAAGGCTAAAAAATAAGGTTAGTCTTGGAAGGCTAAAAAATAAGGTTAAAAATGTGTTTCGAGCAAAATATACAATTTGGATTTTGTTGATGGGAAAATGTGCTGCACATTCAATAATTTCCACCATACATTTATGAATAGTAATAATATGTACCATACATTTAGTAATGTCTACCACACATTACTAATTTTAATTTATATTTTAGGTAAAATATATAAATTAGATCATATAAATATCATAAAAATTATCCAAGAACTTATAGAATCATGCCAAATATAATCTAAACTCATTTTACTTTCCAAATCATTTTTAATCATCCATATTTGCATTAAAATCAAATTAATTGGCATTAATTTTGATTAAAGCTTGGAAATTTAGTTTTTATGTAAAAATTAATCATGAAAAATAGGTAGGAAGATTCTAAAATCATCTTTCATCATTTGAAAATTAATTCAAGATCTAAAACCCAATCCAATCATCTCAATTTCCATTAAAATCAAATTAAAATTTATTTTAGGAAATAATTGAAAAATTAATTTTAAGGTTAAAATTAAGCAAAACCTATCAATTTTTGATAGTTTTAGATCCTTTAAACTATTTTAAAGTCATAAATGCTACTAGTACCTTCAAATCAATCAAAAAATAAGTGAATTTCAAGTTGAAAAATGAATTTATAGGCATTCTAAAATGAATGTGTGCTATATATTACTAAATGTGCACCACAAATTCATGAAAATCAATAAAGATATGTCAGATGTTAATGAATGTGTGTCATAATTGTTGTCTATAGAAAGGAAATCAAGTTTTTGAGCATATAAATCATATGATAATGCAATGTATAGACATATTTTTGATTGTCATATATCATTTAGATTGTTATGAAGTCATAAATGCTACTGTTACATTTATTAATTTGTGCAAAATCAATGAGAATCAAAAAAACCAATGGAAAATCAAAGGAAAAGAAGAAGAAAAGAGAAAGAAGAGACCTTCAATCACTCACAAAGGCTACGAGGCTTATAATCAAGGCCTTCAATCACTCACTAAAGCTAGGAGGCTTTTAATTCTTGATTCTGGAAGAGTTAAGAGATTTAAGTGTGATTAATTAGTCCTTAATTCCCTAATGAAGTCTAATTAAGTGACTAATTAATTTAAGAGGTAATTTTGGTAGAATTTAGGCTAAGTTTATAAAATTTTGATCTCTCTTTATTAAATACCCAAAGGATATTTTTAGGAATGGTGTATGAATGCCAAAAAATCATTTGACAATATGGAATTTTAACCTCTAGAAAGGAATGTATATTGTACATTCATGAAAAAATAATGAACATGTGCTACATATTATTGAACATGTATCATATATTATAAAAATAAGGAATGTGTATCAACCTAGAAAGAGCTTAAAAAATGTGTTCCATATGCTAGAATGACTCCTCACGTGCTAAAATGGTAAAGGAGCATATGATGTACATTTTTTTAGCATTGAAAATAGGTTGCTCATGTTGCACAAGTTTCTATAACATGCTCCATACATGATAACATATGTTAGCTTTTAGAAGCTAAAGGTAATATACTATATAGGCTAGGAACACTAAAAGGATGCCAAAATCCATGTATGTGCAATAAAATTAAGATTAGAGTTCACCATCAGATTGAATCGATGAAAATATGAAAATGCAATATGAGATGAAAATTGAGGGTTAATAGTTTACCTAGTGATTAGGTCCATTTTTAGAGCAACAAGAGTGAAAGTTGATAAAATGAGGTCTAATTATATTGTAAATTTTCACCTATAATTTAGAAGGATAGTACTTGATTAGTTATGGTTTAGTACTTAGGTTGAGGCTTGTAAATATGATTGGGAGTCTAATGCTCGGGTTAGGTAATAAAACTGATCAAGTGGTAGTGCTCATATTAAGGCTTGTAATCCTAATTCTATGATTAGGAGCCCGGTGTTTGGGTGAGGTGTTCAAAGCTAATTGAGAAGTAATGCTCATGTTGAGGCTTAAGACTTAATTCTAAAACTAGGAATGTAATGCTCGGGTAATGGAATTAAAGTTAATAGAGAAGTGGTGCTCATGTTGAGGCTTGTGACTTCAATTTTACAATTAAGAGCCTGATGTCTGGGTTTTGAGGTGATTAAATTTGATCAAGAAGTGATGCTCATGCTAAGGCTTGCAATCTTAATTCTACAATTGGGAGCCTGATGCTTAGGTGAGGTGATAAAAGTTGATCAATGGTTTGCTAGTAGACTTATAGCTTCATGTAGGGCTTATAAATCACTCAAGGACTATGTTTAAATGCCCATTGCTAGGGGTTAGTGAATCTATGCTTGATTCAATAATGATCAATGTTGGATCGGTTGATCAACTACTAGATCAAGTTGATTGACTACTAAATCAAATATGATCAATTGCTAGATTAGTGATCGCTATCACTTTATATGGGCCTTATATCCAAAATCAACATTTAGATCTCCATTGTTTAGGTTAACAACTTTTGGTCAATTATTTGACCATTGATCAAAGATTTGACTAAATTGATAGTCTATTATATCATTTTTTCTATCTTTGGTAATATAGAAATACAAGATTTATTAGTGAAATTAAAAGTAATGAGTTATGAAAGTCATTTGAATTCTTGGTAGCATTTTGCAACCTTTCATTAGATTTATTATATTTTCTAAATGTTATAGCTTATGGAAATTAGATTTTGTAATAGAAATAAGTTTTTAAAATTCTAAAATTTGATGATTAAGTTAGATTTACCTTGAGGAGTGTAATGGAGGGCTGGTGCAAATTAGATTCTTCAAGGAAGAGTCAATACATGTTAATAAGAAAATAGAATGTGTGGTGCACATTAGTGAATAAATCATATAGATTGGTGGTCTTCATAAAAAAAACCACCACCATTTTTCCTTCTTCACTTCTTCTAACATCAAGATTTTAGTTTCTACCCATATTTTTCTCCAAGAACTCATCATTTTCATGAAAATGGCTGAAATGACAATGCTTCCAATACCTGGAGATCTATTATTCATATTGAGTTACATAGTAAATGAGAAAACCATAAAAAATGCTTATTGCAAGGCATTTTTAGGAATAAAATTGTGAAATCATTGACCATGGACTCACATCAATCTCTAGCTCTCTTAAAAAAGGTACAAATTTGTGTATTTTGGGTTTGTTTTGCATGGGTTTCTAAGGTTGGATTTTTGCATATTTAGGCTATTTTAGGTTCGTTTTGGATGATATTTTGTGTTTTCTAAAGGTTATGCATGGTGTAGAACACTTTAAGTTTGTTAAAAGTAAAAAATACATAAATGTTTTTATAGGTTTCATGAATATACAATTTACATTTAAGAAAAGGAACTAATATGTAATGCACATTAATGAATATGTGGTGCATATTAGGGAATGTATAGTGCATATTAGTAGTTTTCAGTAGAAAATTGGCTAGAAATATAGAAATTTGAAAGAAAAAGCCTTCTTTAAGGCATTTTATGCCTTTTTAAGCTAGGTTATGAGAGTTTAGTCTTAGGATTTAAGATTTTAGGCTTTATAATTTTAGTTTAAATTCTGTAATTTTAAGCTCAGTTTTATAATTTGTAAAAGGGAGAGGACCATTATTAGTGTTGATAGTGTTAGAGGAATACATGAGTGGTATTCCTAATTACTATAAGAGGTTCATGAGAAAGTAAACTAAGTTCACTTTGGTCTCTTCATTTCTTGCTTCATAGGTATGGAGAAGAAATATAATAGATTTGTTATGATTGATACGATTGAGAGATGGATGGATTTCACTCACAGATTCCATCTACTAATTGATGAGGTTACTATAACTCTTAGGATTTTTATTAAGATCACAAGCTTAAAGTATGTTAGGCTGTCGATTCAATTTGATGCTTGATTGACATTTCCTCATTGGTTCTATGATACCATCTTTCACTTACTGGGAGTTCCATCATATGTGAGAGATAAGCACTCCATCACCTATAACCATCTCCAAGAGGGGACATTAGAGTACCAGGTTAATGTGGATATCATGGTTGAGCAGTACACTTGCTACTTTATTCTATACATATTGGGTTAATATTATTCAGTGATACTATAAATATTATCCATTTATTTATGTTGTGCCTCTACAAGATCTAATTATCATAAATTAGATTAGGATAGTGTTGGTTTAGCCCATTTGATGTTTGTGCTAGATCTCTATTATAGTCAATATAGAGATAGATTTATTGGTTGTTGGCAAGTTGTTAAAATAAAATGCTAAATTTTATTGATTCTATCACCTTGATAATATTATTGTTGATTTTGTTATTGACTGTGTTGACTCTATAAGTCATGGCTTATGAGTTCGGATTACTATCAAAGCTCGAGATACCAAATGGACTTCCTCTCCACTTTCCCTACCTGCAAGCATGGAATGTATAACATAAAAGACTTGAATGTGACCTAGACATGCTAAGAAGGTACCTCAATGGTGTAATCTAGGATTAGGTAAATAAAAGAAATAACCTTATTAGTACAAAATTGAATGTAAATGGTTTAGAATTGACTTGAGCTGGTTTATGATTTTGGCTAAAATAAGTTCATCCTGATCTTTATCATAATATGACTCCATTTCTAGATATGTAATAACCTAATCTTGTAAGGATAAGTATCATATGATAATTGAGGGCCTTGAATATTGACACTTCTATCTAAGAGAGTGAGTAATTGATTGGTAGTTAGGGTTAGAGGGATGGTGCTGGTAGTTCAGACTTAGAGGTCGTAGCTGCCATGGTTAGCATCCTGGGATGCAATTGCTTGTCAAAGTCACCAATTGATTACTAGACCTTGATTTAGTTATGTTCAGTGGGGCTTGTTGAGTTGTCCACTTATAAAAGATAGAGTGTTGGTGTTGGTAGCATTAATGTAAGGTCTTGCCATTTTGTTAGGAGCATCTTGAAGAGGGCATGCAATACAACTTTTGGAGCAATAACTTCAGATCTTGAGATTGTCAAGCCTACTATTTAGCTTATTACTGTATTCCTATAGAGATTCATCAAGGGGTAATTATTATGGTTATAAAATCCTTTCATTCACACCCATGACAAGCAAGGTCACCTATATGAGGTGGCTTTTTTGGTGCTAGAGAGAGATGAAATAGCTTTCATGCCATTTGATACCATTCATATAAGTAGTTTTCATACAGTAGCATGCCTCTAATTCTATTTATCTGATCACTATTGACCTATGCAAGTACTTTAAGATGTGATAGCTAACGTGACATAGCTACTGTCAGGATTGCATTAGTACCACACCAGAGAGATATTGGAGCTCTAGGTATGTACCTGTAAATTTTATATTTATGATGCTTATGCATGTATGCATATCTTAGATGCCTATATGATCATGCAATGTAGACTTATTGACTTGTTAAAAGGGAGGCTCAAGACCAATATGCATGGATGATCGAGCAGATAGGCCAAGAGATTGCTTACCTAACTGACTGCTTTGAGTGCTATAACATTGGGATTTAGTCCAACAACCCCAGCTTGAATAAAGGATAAAATAGTGGTGATAATGTATAGAGCAAATGAGATACCTTCCTCTATTTGACATCATGTTCACCTTTTATGGCTAATATACTAAAACACTATGTTATTTAGAATTGTATGGCCTCACATGGCTTATTAGCTTAGTACGCTTAGGCTATGAGTGTAAAAATTTTAGATAGTACTTATTTCGAAGGCTCAAGCCCTATATTTATAGATTTATTATTGAAACTTTCATTTGGTTTGCCTTTTAATTTCATTTTTATGTAAGAATATTTATGTATTTATTCCATTGCTAGAACATGGTGTGTTTGTTCTTTGTTGTAGAGATAAAAAATGGCTCAACAATCACTATCCACTTTTCATGCTACTATCCATCAATGGGGAGATACTAAGTGGGCTTGGTTTAATGAGTTCAGACTCCAGTACCTAAAGACATTTTAATAAGTCTCCATCAAATTTACATTTTTACATGCAATTAGAATTTTAGGATCTAGTGGAGCATATGTTCTGGTTTGGATATGTGGAGTTGTGCTTGCTATACAAGGAGTTTATTGCTATCTTTGGGATCTCATTTAGCATGATTGTGATACTCACTATGTTGGTATTTATTGATGAAGCAATCTTATATCTGATAAGGCATTTGATGTCAACCTTAGTAAGATGAGCTCACTACTAACTATAGAGGGCTCTATAGATATCACCACTATCTTTAGCTATCCAACCATAAGTAAATGACTACTCTTTCTTGGTTGAGACTAGCTACTTTTGGACTGCTAATATAATTTTTGTTCATGAACGAATCCTACCATCAAGATCTGATATTAGATCTTGTAGTTGACCAGTGGAGTAAGGTCAGACCCTTTCTCTGATGATTATAGGTTATATGGTTCTTAGGTTGAACAAAGTGAAGCAGATCAATCTATATGCTTTATTAGTAGTTTGTTACTACTTTAAGTATGTGATCTAAGCCATTTTATAGGTTTTCAACTTAAAAGTTATCTTTTACCTTAATTTTTACATGAGTCACCTCTTGTATTATTTTTGGTTGATTAGACTTTTATGATTCTTTTATAGATCCTAATTTTTGCCTGAATTATTCCTTTAGGTTTTTAGCTTAGCGAATCGCTCTAATTTTTACCTAAGTTACCTTTTGAAAGGTATTCAATTCAATGAGTTGTTTTCTTTTTCTTTTTCTTTTCTCTCTTTTTTTGAGATCTAACTTTATGAGAAGTTAAGAATCTTGACACCATCAATAGGTCATCCACAGAGATATAATCCTCAAAGCTACATAAAGATAGATTACACTTTCAGTGAGGTGAAGATGATGTCATTCGACAGTTGGGTCTAGTCGATGAGCACTGTCTAAAGAGTAAGGTCAAATGGACCTATCCTTAGTGGCATATTCAACACATGATAATAAATATGTACATTGATTGCATCCTATTACCTAGATTGAGAGTGCACACCTATTATATATAGTCTTGTTAAAGTTTGCCATTAGTATGGCTACCAACATACCATCCCTCATTTGCTATCAAAGTTTGAGGGAGGATGACTACTCGTCTGCTTCTTAGAGCATCTAGAGAGAACCTAGCTACACTACTAGATCATGCTAATAGAGACCCTTGGAGTTGTATCTGCTATGGATGATGAGTGCAAGTTATGGATTCTACACCATACTTAGGATATTTATTTTACAAAGATGTCAGGAAAAGAAGATAGTGTATGCAACAAAGAAAAATGGTAAGACATGCTTTGTATTTGTAATTAGTATTATTATTGGCTAAGTTTACGAACATGTGTTCCATTTACATTAATGAAATTAAAGCATTAGATTGAAAGTGTTAAGACTGTCATAAAATGTTTAATATATATTGTACCTAACTCTTATCGCTAACTAGTCTCTTTGTGAGATTTTTTGATTAACTATTTTAACGCTCTCCTTTTACTTTCTGTGCTCTAACTTTCGCATGAGCCATTTTAGTGGATTTTCAACTCATCAAGCAAGCATTTTTCTTATGTCTTAACATTTATATGAGTCATCTTTATAGGTTTTCAACTCATTAGACTTTTGATTTTATTTTTACATTTTCATTTTACCCTTTTCTCTATACAAAATGCTTCTTCAGTTTGTTAAGGTTGACTTGTTTAGAAAACTCATTGCCTTCCAAGTTTGAAATGCAGACCGTACTTTTAGACAAACTCTTCTTAACTAGGAATAAACTTTCCCAATTAAGCCTAAATTTCCCTTATGGGTCTCATATACCTATTCTAACTTGCTTTAGAACTATATCTCCCACTTGAATTATTGCAGGCTTGACTTTCTTATTGAATGCATTTACCATTTACTTCTTATAGGGCTGTAGATGTTACAAAATATTCAGTCACTTCTCTTCAATAGCCATGAGTTGCTCATATCTATTCCTTCTCCACCCAGCTTCTAGCAACTAAGCTTCTAGAATAACCCAAAGTGACTTGGGTTCCATTTTTATAGGTAATACAACTCCTATCCTATAATCCAGAGAGTAGGGGTAGCACTTGTTAGACTTATTGCAATGGTTTAGTAACACACAAAACATATAGCAACTGCTTGTGCCAATCCTAATAATTATACATTATCTTAGCTAAGATCTTCTTAGTGGTTTTGTTTATTACTTTGACTACCTCATTTGCTATATATTTTAAGCAAATCAATAACTTGGCCTTAAAACTTCACTCTATTGTCTAACATTAAGTGGTGAGGAACCCTATAATAGTATATGAGATTTTTTTCAATGAATTTGGCAACATGCTTTACCTTTAATTTACTATAGGATTTGGTCTCCATGCATTTAGAAAAGTAGTCAATTACCAGTAATATGTACCAGTGTTCATTAGAAGCATTCA
This sequence comes from Dalechampia spathulata, assembly GCA_948192965.1. NCBI lineage: Eukaryota > Viridiplantae > Streptophyta > Magnoliopsida > Malpighiales > Euphorbiaceae > Dalechampia > Dalechampia spathulata. The sequence continues at coordinate 17,419 of CANYBF013448452.1, forward strand.
GATGAATCTCATCCATGATATCAATTCCCTAACTTAAAAATCATCATGAGGTTATCAAATTTTGTAATTTGATCAATAAATGTGACTCAGATTATCTTATATCTAACATTCATGACACTGCTACATAAACTATATACAGTCTATCTCTATGGTAAGTTAAAAATAACCTTGGCACAATATCATTTTATACCAAGCAAACCCATTCATATGGGATATAAAAGCACCAACAGGCATGGCATATATGATTACTTCAATAGTTTTCTCTAATATGCATCAAAGTTGTAACCCATCAACTGTCCTTCTATAAAGAACATCATGAAGCTAAATGAAATTAGCTACTAGCCTTTATAGTGTCGATTTATATGTTTTATTTGCATCTTCTGAATAAGCAATGATTTTTAGAAAATTCATGATATTTACATATCATGGTTACTCTTCATGTTAGTCTAGCATCATTACCCACTCTCCTTTGTAGTAGAGGATTCCTAACTACTTAATGATTATTAGCTGAATCTAACTTTATGATCGTTCATACACTGAAACCAGTGTGGCCAAAGCATTGACCATTTGATTCTCATCTCGAAGGGTATGAATGAATTTGCATTGACTGAAATTGTAAACCATGAGCTTCACCCTCTTAGAGAGAATGTTTAATTTCCCTTCAAGAGTGACCAACATGAATCTAATTCTTTAACCTTCTTATTGACTGCACCATCAAAATGCAATCGTCATTTCTACATGTCAACTCCCCCTAAGTGCTCATCAGGGAAGTCTAATTTAAATGTTTCTAGGTCATCCATTGGCATGGATGTAAAAAACTTGATAGTTGCTCTACCTTTGATCACTCTCTTAGTAACATACAACCTATCAAATTCTGATAATAAGATTATCCATTGAGAGATCTTTCCCCACTAATGAAGGAACTTCATACAAGTATTGCATAGGGTCCATCTTAGAGTTTGCTTATACTTGGTATGATTGAAAGTAGTGTTTAAGCTTCTTCATTACCTAGACCATGGTTATGCATAGCTTTTCAATAATGTTGTACTTGCATTTTATTAGCAATAGCTTCTTACTCAAATAATAGATAACAAGTGCTTCATCTTCCCAAGCCATTATTACCCTTACAAACTCCTCCTCTAAGGTTATATAAAGTAATAATAGTTTCCTTGATCGAGGTGGTTGTAGAATCGATAGATTATAGAGATAATGTTTCACCTTCTTGAATGCAAATTGGTAGTTCTTATCCTAAACCAATGGTTGATTCTTCCTCAAAAGCTTGAAGATAGAGCTGCCTTAGAAAACCCCTAACCTCGATCTTAATTCTAAGAATAGATATCTCTTGGATTAACTTTGATTTATCCAAATTCACTTTAATACCCCTCTAACTTCTACATGACCTAATAGCTTACCAGATATTACCCCAAATGTGTACTTCAAATTTTTTGTGAACTTGCATTTCTCAACCTAAGTGAGAAATATGTTAAGAGTAGTAGCATTCCCTTCTATGGTGTTTGATTTCACCATCATACCATCCATATAGATCTTGACTTCCTTATGGATTAGATCATGTAATAAAGTTTTCATGGCCCTTTGATAGGTTGTGCATATATTCTTCAAACGAAATGACATGGCCTTATAATAGTAGGTCCTCCATTCTATGATGAAAGTTATCTTCACTTTATTAACAATGGCCATGAGAATCTAGTTGTAGCCTGAAAACCCATCTACAAATACCAACAAATGAATTCATCGACTAGCATATTGATGTGAGGCTAAGAGAAACCATCCTCTGGGCATGCCTTATTTAAATCTTGGTAGTCTATACAAATCCTAACTCTATTGTCATTCTTAAATACCAAAACCACTTAGGCTAACCAATTTAGATAGTCAACCACCTTAAGAAACTTAGTATCTAGCTACTTTTGAATGTTTTTCTTAACCTTCTAAGCTTATTCTGGTTAAAGCTGATGCAACTTTTATTTAATAAGCTTAAACCCAAGTTTGATTAAAATTCTATATTCTACAATTGTTTTATCAACACATGATATATTTTCATAGCCTAGACAAAAGGCTTTTATATGTTATTTCAAAACTCTAATTTTTTTTACTCATTCATCAAGATTTAAATTTAATGCAATCTAAATAAAATAAGGTATATCATTTATGCTAATATTAATAGATTTAATGCATAATGCAATTATTGACGACGCTTTCATCGTAACTCAAAGTGAGGTTTATGATAGATGACATCAGGGGCTCACTTAGAGTGAAAGTGTGGTCTTCTTGAGTGGCTACCTCAAGAAATGAGATAGACTTAAAAGATTCATAAAATGGAGTCATCATCAGATGGTTCTAGATTTGGTTCAACCGCCTATAATATAAGTGCTAAGTTAAATCCTTCAGAGATGGGTTTGAGTGGTGAAGATCTATTTTCCCATAATTTCCAAATTTGATTTTACCATTTTAGTTAGGTATGACATGGTATATGTATGATATAGAATAGTGACATGGTAAGTGCATGACATAGCATAATGATATGGCATGTGCATGACATAGCGTAATGATATGGCATTTGTATGACATGGCATAATGATATAATATTAGTATGACATGGAATAATATAGGCATGGTATGGTATATATCATAGCAAATATAGTAGCATAATCAAACACATCCATCTGAATAAAAATTAATAATGGCCAATGAAAAGGATCAAAAGAGATAAAAGGATGCACGAGGAAATAAAGCCAAATTACACATACTAGAGGAAAACTAATAAAATAGGGGCCTATTCTATTATAAAAGATCTTCAATGATATAAAAATTTGAGATGTATAGTAACATCTTCTCTCGGGAAAATAGTCTCAGGTAACATGAGCTAAAATGCATGAAAATGAAAAAAGCAAATAAAAGATATTAAGCAATAAAAGGAATGTTGGGATATTTTTGATCAATTCAATGCTATATGGAGGAATGAATCAAAGATAAAACTCCTAAAATGTGTCAACAACAGTCATGTAAAAAAGAGGAAATAAATATGAGTTGGATCATGAAAAAATTGATTTTAGGCAAAATTAAACATAGATCTAATTGGAAGATTCTAAGATCATTTGTAATATCACTTAGAATTAAATCAATCATTTAATCAAGGCTTATAATATCAATAAACATAAAATTACAATTAAAATATTGTTTAATTGAATAATTCAAAGATTCAATTGTCAAGTCGTATTGAGAGGGGAGCAAGTTCACAGCATGTACGCACAAAAAGGCCAACTTCATGCGCTACTTTATACGAGCTAAAAGCTAGATTCACCATATGACTAGATGACTTATGGCATTGAAAAAAGCATGTATGCATCTTAAATTCAATAATAGAGCACTGTATCAAGCCGTATCAAGAAAAATTTGAAAATGCATGCATGCATGTGAAATCTAGTGTCAATAGCAATACTAATAAAAATTCTCATGCTAATGCATAAAGTCATTAGAATACATGTCAAAAACATAAGCAAAACTATTTTCATTGCATTAAATTTAGAAGGGATTACATCATCATTGAAAAGAATAAATATAATGGCATCAATATCCTCATACAATATTTCATCAAAAAGTATGCTTGAAAAAAATAGTGATGTCTTGGTAGATCTTCTCAAGAATCAGATCATTGATATCTAAGCTATGAAGCTTGTTATTTAGTCTAGAAACTATAATAAGCCCTTGATTGATGCTATCAGTATTGAGATTAACAACTTCTTCAAAAATTTAGAATTCATTATCAGAGCATGTGAGAGGCAATGGTAAAAATCTTCTTCTTAGAATATGTTAAGGCTGACAGATCATAAACATCATTGAAAATAATGAACTACTAGTCAAAGAAGTCACTTAAGTATGGTAACTCAGGAGTATGATCATATTGGGTCTTACCTTGAATGAATGTGACCACCTTACACTCCTTTGACTTATCAGAAGTGAGGAGATCAAAGCCAATAAAATATCTATCCTCCCACATTATAGCAGGGATGTTGAACTCAACTATGCTTTGCTGAAAATACCTTAAACCTTTATCAAGAATAAAATGGATAACAAACCTCTTAATGGATGGAACCACAATCAACTCAATAATAGGTCAAAGGAAACTGAGATATTTAGAACTTTAAAATCCTTAATTAATTTAATCAACCCGACTGTGATAGATACAATGAAGATGTTGATAACCTCTCTCTTTAATTCATTATAAGCTTTAATGATCATCTTTAATGGCTTTAGGTTAGAATTTGAATACCAAGCTTTGAAAGAACCTTTAGATAATAGAAGTTGATGCTAGAGCCATCGTCTATCACTATATAAGGAGTGAAGAAGTTCATAATATGCACTTTGATGAAGAACACCTTGTTATAATATAAACCCTCGACTAGAAGATCGATGTCAAAGAAAGCATTGATTTACATAGCATAACAAACAAAGGTCTTAGTTTATAATGTTATTATCATTAGCCACATGGGCTTTAGTTTAGTAAAATAGGTTAAGGTCTTATGTCAAGGTATCTTCATACTTATCCATTGAAAATGGAATCATCGATGTGGAATTATACCTTACATTTATTTGATTAAGTAATCATTGATGGTCCACAATACTAGGCAATGAGTGTTGAAAGCAGAATGGTGTTCTCTAGGAATCGAAAGGAATCTAATGTATCAACTCACTTACAATCACTAGTTTAAAAAGGATGAGAGTGTTGTATGAAATATAAATGGTGTATGTATATACAACATAATTAACCATTAATATGGTGAATGTGGTATAAAACTTTAACTTTCAATGTCACCATTCTTCATTGTAAGTTTATAGTAGAGTTGCCATTATTGGTAAGGCTTTTGTTGCAACATAGAGTGATGCTTGTGATAGATAGCATTAGTTGCTTACTTGGAGCAAAAAGCAGAATTCATGAGGGGCTCCTTAAGGAATGATATGCACCTATTAAAGGTTGCAATTAAAGTTACCACCAGGATGGTTTCGAGAAAATGGTTAAACCAACCCATAACATAAGTGCTAGTTAAACCTTTAAAGATTGGGTTTGAGTGGTGAAAATATATTCGTTTAGAGTTTCATATTATAATTTTACCATATTAAGTAGTTAATTATCCTAGGTAGACATTTGAATTCATAGGCATGAATAAAATCACACAACATATAACATGATAGCATTATAGCATGATAGTAATAAAAGCATGATATAAAGCATGATATTACAAATAGAGCTTCAATGATATAAAAATTGACATTTAGCAATGTCTCTTCCATTTCAGCAAGTAAACATAAAAAGTGGTTTTGGAGCAATATGAGCAAAAAATGCACAAGTGATAAAAATACAATTAAACATTCTTAGAAAAAAGTATAATTTTAGGACTCATTTTAATTAATTTAAACTATTTGAAAGCTTAAATCAATATTACACAGTCCTTGAAGTTTAAAAATGAGATTAAAAACATGTTTTGAGTAAAAATATATGATTTTGGATTTTATTGATGGGAATATGCACCACACATTCAATAATGTCCACCATACATTCATAAGTAGTAACAATATACACTGCATATTACTAATTTTAATTTGTATCTTAGGCAAAATACATGAATTAGATCATATAAATATCATAAAAATAACCCAGGAACTTCCAGAATCATTCTAAATATCATTTGGACTCAATTTACTTTCCAAATCATTTTTAATCATGCACAATTGCATTAAAATCAAATTAATTAGCATTAATTTTGATTAAGGCTTGAAAATTCAATTTTTAGGCAAAATTAATCAAATTAATCATGGAAAATGTGTGGGAAGATTCCAAAATCATCTTATGTTATTTGCAAATTAATTCAACATCCAAAATCCAATCTAATCATCTTAATTTGCATTTAAATTAAATTAAATTGCATTTAATATAGAAAATAATTAAAAAATAATTTTAAGGCCAAAATTAAGTAAAACCATCAATGTTTGATGGTTTTAGATTTTAAACTTTTATGGAGTCATAAATGCTACTAATCCCTTCAAATCAATCGAAAAATGACTGAATTTTGAGTTAAAAGTGAATTTTTGGACATTCTGGAATGCATGTGCATCACATATTATTGAATGTGCATCGTACATTTATGAAAATCAATAAATATGTATTGTATATTGAATGTAGATCACATATTAATGAATGTGTGTCACACATTCATTATCTAGTAGAAAATAAATAGCATTTATGAGCTAAAAATCAAAACACAACCTAATGAATAGATGCATTTTTTATTATCATAAATCATTTAAACTATTATGAAGTCAGAAATGCTACTATAGCATTCATTAATTTATGAAAATTTAATGAAAATCATAAAAACCCATGGAAAATGAAAGGAAAAGAAGAAGGAAAAAGAAATAAGAGGCATTTAATCATTCACCAAGCCTTAGAGGCTTCTAATTCTTGATTCTAGAGGAGTTAAGGGATTTAAGTATGATTAATTAGTCATAAATTTCTTAATTCAGTCTAATTAAGTGAGTTATTAATTTGAGAGATAATTTTGATAAAGTTTAGGATAATTTTATAAAATTTGGACATTTCTACATCAAATACCCAAAGGATATTTATGGGAAATGGTGTAAGAATGCCAAAAATCATTTAGGAATATGGGATTTTGGCCTCCCAAAAGGAATGTGTGCTACATGTTACTTAACAGGTAACCTATGTTACAAAAACAAGGAATTTTCATCAACTTGTGAGGATCTTAAAAAATATGTATCATATGCTAGAATGACTCCTCATATGCCAAAATAACAAAGGAATATATGATGCATATTTTCTCAAAAAGTATACACACATTACATAAGTTTCTATAATACGCTTCACACATTGCACAAGTTTCTACAATACGCTCCATGCATTGCAACATGTGCTAGCTTCTAAAAGCCAAAAGTAACATGCTTTATAGGCTAAGAACACTTGAAGGATGCTGAAACTCATGTATGCAACAAAAATCAAGATTGGAGTTTATCATTAGGTCAAATTGATGAAAATGAGAAAATGCAATGCATGGTGAAAATTTAGGGTTAATAGTTATCTTCTAACTTCAAGAAGATGTGGAATTTCTGAAGGAAAGGTTGTAGCTATTAAAGCTAGCTATAAGTAAGGGTGGGCAAAAATTATCAAAAACTGCAAAAGCTAATTAAATTGATGATATTTGGTAATTTTTGTTCAATTTCTTGGTTTCCATGGTTTGGTTTAGTTGTACTGGTGTAATTTTTTTCCTTGGATTTAAGTTTAATTAAAGATATTGGATAACCAAAAATTGAAAATTGAATTATTAAATGATGTTGTTTTATACCATTAATCAAAATGAGGTCATTTTGTATGAACTATTATTTCATTAACTTAAAAATCTAATCTAATCTAATTTCAATCCTCCTTTTTTATTATCTTTATTTTGGATTTTCTTCACCAATTAATAGTGCCAATTTCAATCCTCTATTCTCTTCCCTTTATGTCTAATTTCCTCATCAATGAACAACAAAACATTCATCAATAATCAAATGTGGCTCATTATCCATCCTTGGAAACCAAATTTGGCTTCTTTGGCACATCTTTTTTCTGTTTCCTTTTTTGGTTTCTTCTTTGATTCTTAGAAATTGATAAAGATGTATTGCATTTAATTTCTCTGCTCTATACTAAATTCCTTTCTTAGTTATGAATGTGGTTTTCTTCATTGGTAAAGTAAACTTCTAATTATTTAGGAATTAATCAAATTATGCATTTGGTGAATTGTAATAATTCATTTTGTAGATTGTCATTCTTTCCCTATCAGTTGCAAAAGTTGAAAAAATGAAATCATACTCTCTAAGTAGAAAAAATGATTTTGAAAGTTTTTATTCATCCTATAATCCAATAAAAAAAATAATACTTCCAACTAAGAATGAGATGTAAGCATGCTTACTAACTATAAATAGCCATTATTTAGGAATTAATCAGTAGTCACTTATCTTAGAATAAAAATCATGGAATTGAATTATTGAATGCTATGCTGGTATAATTTTAGCCTTATGTAGCCCTTTCATTAACTACTACTCTTATTGCTATATGATTATTGATAAAATAATCAAAATAAATAATTATAAATAAAGTAAGAAATCAAATAAAATTTTCTGAAATAAAAGAAAGAAAAGCAACTAAATGTACTAAAGGGAATGGATGGAAGTTAGCAACAAATTTATTAACATCATAATTAATTTATCAACTGTCATCACCTTAATAATTAATTTAATAATAATAATAATTTAAGCCATAACCATATCTCTTTATTTAAAATTTCTAATGTTATAAAAATTATGTCTAGTGATTAATCAATCATTGAATTTAATTCAACCTTATATATTATTTCATCCATTAGCTTAATATAAAGTAACTTGACCGCACAAGCATCATAAACAAGGATTAAAAATTTTCAAATTATAGATTGAATAAATTAGATGATAGTAAATAGAGCATATATTTTAAATCATTAGGTTTTTATTCAACTTAATTAAGTAATAATTATAAAAATGTATTGAGCTAAATAATTTAGTAGTCATATATATTTGTACATTGAAATCTTATTTAAAATGCATGCTTTTTTTCTATAGGTATTTTATCAAATACAACGACATCATCAACCGCATCCAGTAATGTAAGTACGGGCAGGACCTTTATCATGACCTAGAATAAGGCTTGCAACAGAAAGCACTGGTGGCTTGCTTGGAACAAAAGTGTGTTCTTCTCGAGGAGCTCTTTGAAGAATGATATAGACCCGATATAGGTCATAAGTTGGAGTTGTCACTAGATGATTCTGATTTTGGTTTAATCAACCTATAATATGAGTGCTAAGTTAAACCCTTTAAAGATGGGCTCGAGTGGTGAAAATCTAATTTTTCAAAGTTTGCAAGTTTGATTTTACCATTTTGGTTAGGTTAATTATCCTAGGTAGGCGAGCATTCATAAGCATGAATAAAGCATACAACAAGATATTGCATGGCAGCAAGGATCATAGCAGATATAACATGAAATCATGATATGACAATCATGATAAATATGAATGACATGGTATAGGTATAACATATGCAGAAATGACATGGTATAGGCATGACATGGTGATAATGGTATGATGTAGGCATGACATGGCGAGAATGACATGATATAGGCATAGGCATAAACATGACATGTGAGATGACATGGTATAAACATAACATATGAGATGATATAGCATAAGATATAACATACATCATAGTAAATATAAACTAATGAGCATTGTAGTATGAAATAAAATAATGGCTTGTGAAAAGTTATCAAGAGAGAGATAGAGGGAATACATAATGAATAATGTTAAACAAACATGCTACATGGGGAAAATAGGCCTATTCTATTATAAAAGGTCTTCAAAATACAAAATATGAGTCATTAAGCAACAACTTCTTTGCTTGGGGAAAAACATGACATTAGGCAATACAAGCCAAAAATATACGCATGGAAAACATAAACAAACAAATAATGTTAGACAACAAAAAGAAATATTGGACGTGATTAAACAATCCAATGCTATATGAAAGCATGAATCAAAGGTCAAAGTTTGATGAATATGTTGGCAACATTCATGAAAGAAATGTAATATACCTAAGTCAGATCATAGAAAATGTCAAAATAATCAATTTTAGGCAAAATCAATCAAGGGCATAATTGGAAGATTCTAAGATCATATACAACATCACTTAGGAATTAATCAATATCCAATCAAGCCTAATCATCTCATTAAACTCAAAATTGCAATTAAAATAGCATTTAATTGAGAAATTAAGCTAAATTAGATTGATTTAATAGCATAATCAATGAAATTGATCATGAAAATTGAAATTGGAAGACTCTAACATTATTAAACATCAATTAGAGCATGAATCAATATCCAATTTAATCTCAATCACATTAATTGCAAATAAATCAAATCAAAAACAACATTTAATTCAATTACCTATTGAAGCCAAAATTAATGAAATTGGAATGATTTATGATGAATCCGGATCATTAGGATCATTATGAGATCATAAATGCTACTGAAAACTTCAAAATAATTTGAAATATAAAGCAAAAATGATTGAAAGTTTGAGTTTTAGAGAAGCCAAAATGCTATATACATCATATATAGATGTTCATGCGACGCATAAAGCATTATGTGCATTGCATGAAGTGCTTATTAAAAAATAAAACTACATTTTTTACTTAAAACCATGAATATAAACCAACTATTTGACAGTCACAGATCATTTAGACTATTAGAAAGCCTCAAATGCTATTATAGCATTCGAAAATAGGCAAAATCATAATCAAAAACCCATCACCAAGAGAAAATCAGACGAGAAAAGGGAAAGATGAAGCCTACCAATGCTTGATGAAGCTTTAATCCTTGATTTCCATATACGATTAGGGTTTAAGAGTGATTAATTAGTCACTAATTACCTAATTAAGAGCTTAATTAAGTATAATTGATTGTGTTAATTTTGGCTAAGTGTTGCCTTAAAGAGACCGTCACATATTAGCAATGTGGTAAAAATCTAATTTTTAAACTTCATGCATCACATGAAGTATTATATGTAATGCATGAAGTTGAAAAATCACTTCATCCGTCAGCTTACAGAAGCCGTAAACTAGATATGACACATGTCTAAATGATTCATAATGCTATAAACATGTATGTGGAACTTGATTTTGATAACGAGACCTTGTACCAAGTCGTATCAAGAAAAAAGCAAGTACACAACATGCGTACATGAAAAGGCCAACTTCATACATCAGCTCATGAGATCTAAAAATTAGATGCGCCATATGATAAAATGGTTTATGACATTCCAAAATGCATGTATGTAACTCAGATTCAAAAATGTATCTAACTTGATAGAATGAGACCTAATCATAACATGAATTTTCACCCAAAGGCAGGAACAATACTTGGTTGATGCTCATGCTAAGGCTTGCAACTCTATTGAGAAATATGTATAATCTACCAAGAGCTAAGGACATTCCATAGGGGATAATCCATCGATGATGCTCATGCCAAGACTTGCAACCCAATTCTGCCACTAGGATTCTAGTGCTCGGGTAAGACAATCAAAGTTAATTGAAGCGTGATGCTCATACCATGGCTTGTAACCTAATTCTACCACTAAGAGCCCGATGCTCAAATGAGGTGATTAAAGTTTATCAAAGTGTAATACTTGTGTTGAGGCTTGTAACCCAATTCTGCCATTAAGAGGTCGATGCTCAGGTGAGGTGATCAAAGTTGATTGTGGTCAACTGCTAGATCGATAGCTTTGCTGTGAGGCTTGAAATTCACCTAAACACCACATTCAGGTGCTTGCTGCCAAGGTTTAGGAATCAATTGCTTAATTAGATAATTACTGCCAAATCAATTGGCCAACTGTAAAACATGAGTGATCAACTGCTGGATTGAGAGTGAACATCTACTAGTTCATGGTGAATAGTTACTAGTTCTCATGCTTGCATCATCATAGATGTATCTTATATCCTCAAAGATAGTATTTAGGAACCACTACCAGAATATAACACTTTTTGATCAATAACTTGACCAGTAGTAAAAGGTTTAACTAAAACTGATCATCTATATGATCAGTTTTCTACTATTTTAGACATAGAAAGATAATTTATTCGTGAAATTAAAATTGAAATGGTCTTGAGAAAATACTTGAATTTTTAAACATCAGTTTGTTGAATTCTAATTGAATTTCTGGATTTTTCAAACGCTATAGGTCGTGAAAATTAAACTAACTAAGGAAAATGATCTTCAAAATTATAAAACTTTCACAAGAAGCTGGACTCTAATAATAATAATTAGTGAAGATGTCAGTACATACAATTGATTCCATATGAAGGAAATAGGTTGAGAAATCCATTGCACAACCTATAAGATATTGCCTCTATAAAAGGGAAGAGCTCTCCCTCATAACTCACATTTGCAAGTTTTTTAAAATCATACTTCTCTCAACCCAACTTCAAAATCTCTTAACCCATTCAGTAAGCGTTTGACATGCTACAACATTGGAGTAGAATCTCCCAACCTTAGCTTAGAGGAAGATCATACCAGTGATGATAATGAGCGATGACATGATATCTACCTTCACAACACTACATAGTATTTCATGGTTTCTACACCAGAAAAATGAGTAGAATTATACATCCTTGCATGACTTCAAGCTTAGTACACTCAGGCTGTGGTGTACGATTTTGATACTATCGATTATTCCATTATTGATGCTTTGAGTCGGAAGATGTTTGTCGGATTGAGACAGTCTTCTTTGATACTAGTATATAAGATGTGACAGATGGGTGCCATCTTGACAATACAGTCTGACTATATACTGGCACAATTGCAGATGGAGATTAGGCCAGTACTCACAGACCAGATACAGGAGGGTGCAGTCAATGACGAGGAATATCAAAAACAGTTACAGAAGGTACTGATGGGTAAAACTACCCTGTTTACTATGGATAAGGATGGTAATTTAAGGCATGGGATGCGCTTGTATATCCCAGTGGATGATGAGTTGAAGAATCAGATTTTGGAAGAGGCCCATAGTTCGATGTATGCTTATCACCCTGGTGGGACTAAGATGTACCGGGATTTGAGACTGTACTATTGGTGGATCGGTATGAAGAGGGATGTTGCGGATTTTGTAGCTAAGTGCTTGACTTATCAGCGAGTAAAGGTGGAACATCAGGTTTCGGCAGGGTTACTTAGTCCGTTGCCGATACCAGAATGGAAATGGGATTGTATCACAATGGATTTTGTTACGAGGTTGCCAATGACTCAAGCAAAGCATGATGCTGTTTGGGTTATTGTGGATCGGTTGACCAAGATGACCCACTTTATTCCTGTAAGTATGGATTATGGCCTGGAGAGATTGGTGGAATTGTATATGAAGGAGATTATCTGATTACATAGGATTCCATCATCTATTGAATCGGATAGAGATCCACAATTTACGCCTCGATTTTGGGGAGCTTTTCAAAGAGCTTTAGGCTCAAAAGTATATTTCAGTATGGCTTCTCATCCCCAGACTGATGGTCAATCAGAGAGGGTGATTCAGATTTTGGAGGACATGTTACATGCCTGTGTTCTCGAGTAGGAAGGTAGCTGGGATCAATATTTGCATCTGATTGAGTTTGCGTATAATAATAGTTACCAATCCAATATACAGATGGCTCCTTATGAGGCTTTATATGGTTGAAGGTATAGGATGCCTTTGCATTAGGATGAGGTCGATGAGCGGAAGCTAATTGGAACTAAGCTTGTTCAACAGGCCAAGGAGTAGGTGAAGTTGATTAAGTCAAGGTTAAAAGTTGCTTCCAATAGACATAAGTCGTATGTGGACTTAAAGAGGCATGATATTCAATACAGTGTTGGTGAGAAGGTGTTCCTAAAAGTATCTCCGTGGAAGAAGATTATGAGATTCGGTCAAAAGGGTAAATTGAGTCCTCATTTTATTGGGCCGTACAAGGTATTAGAAAGAGTGGGACCGTTGGCCTACAGATTGGCATTACCACTGGATTTAGACCGAATTCATAATGTGTTTCATGTTTTGATGTTAAGGAAGTACAGATTGGATCCTACGCACATGCTACCAGTGGAATCTATTGAGATTTGACCCGACCTATCGTACAAAGAGGAGCCGATACAGATTCTGGCCCGAGAGGTTAAGCAATTAATGAACAAGTAGATACCTTTGGTTAAGGTATTATGGAACCACCACATGGGATAAGATGCCACTTAGGAACGGGAATCCATAATGAGAGAACAATATCCTCAGTTGTTTTCTGGTAAGTCAGGTTCTAAATTTCAGGACAAATTTCTTTTTAGGGGGAGAGAGTTGACACACCCATGTGAGTGACGTGTCTGGTATGCGTATAAGGTCATGGATGCATATATGTTTTACTATACAATGATGTACTTGTTGATGGTGTTCGTATTGATTTTGATGTATGTTTGTGTGTATGTGTGTGGTGATTATGCTTATATATTATGATGCTGTCATCTTATTGGGAAGCGTGACTTCTTGGTTGGATGAAGGACAACTATTATGTTCATTTTGGCTTATTTTGGAAGTGTTTTTAGGTTAGGCGCTTAGTTTTAGCATAGGTACCTAGTGAGTAAGGACTTGAATGGCACATGCCTTGGTTTATAGGTGGCGATACAGACGTACAGATATCCGTACGGGCGTACTGAGCATGAGAGGTGAGTAGGGTTCAGTTTCTGGAGATGGTACAGGTGCACTGGTGATCCGTACGGCCGTACCGGTGCTTGCAGGAAAATTTGTTTGTCAAGGAATTTACGATGGTACGGGCATACCACTACTCGCAGAAAAACATGGCATCAAGACTTTTAGTTTGCTACGGGCGTACAGGTTTCGGTACAGCCGTATGTGACTTAAAAATGCCTTTTTAAAAGGATAAGCTTGGACTTTTCTTTGACTTATCTTTGTTTTATCTCTCCTAAACTTTATTAAATAGTAGAATTTAGTCTACTTTGCTCTTTTTACAGTGTAAAAGCTTGAAGAAACGAGTTTAACACTTGATTTACGGATAAGCTCTAGAAGTAGCTTATTACAGGTTTGTGCTAGTTGTGCTAATTGTCTTATTTGCTTCTTTTCTTGCTTCAAGGCCAAGTGAGGCCTAAGAGAATGATGCTTGGGGATTAAATTCTCATATGTTTCTATGCATTTATGATATAAGCTTGATGTTTGCTTAGCAAGGCATCCCTTGTTTGTTACGGTACATTATACCGTTGTAGATAGGCATGAACATGACATGAGGGTTTGTGATTGAAAGAAAAAGAGTGTGAGATGATAGGGAAAAGGCATGTTGGGTCATATATTACAGGATTCCATAATGGAATCGTATATTATATTGCCCTCCTACGGGAGATGAGTCTCGAGTCATACTATTAAAAAGAAAAGGGGTTCATAGAACCGTAAAGTGAATGCCCTCCTTTGGGAGATGAGTACCGGTACATACAGGGACCCAGAATGGTAGAAATTTATGCAAAATGAACAAAGGAAAGAAAAAAGCAGCATAAGGAAAGAAAAGAAAGAGGGAAAGGGGTGCAAAGCATGACATGGCATGAGAAATTGAGTGTGTTTGCTTGACTTATGGAATGATTGTATACTTGTTATAGGTTGTGTGCTTGAGTGTTAACTAGCACCACTGAGTTTTATACTCAGCGTTTATCAATTAATGGACACAGGTTCTGAGCCTTCAGTCGAGGGTCCCGAGAAATGATTGCTAGTATCAGCAGAAAGTCAAATTTGGTAGCAATCCTATTCTTAAGGTGGTTTTGGGATAGCCAAGCGTGCTCCTTTTCTTTTAGTTTGTAGTCGTAGCTTGTACTAATCATACTGACAGTAGACAATTGTATTTCTGGTGGTGATTTTGTTAGGGATATTGTATTTATCTAGAACCCTTATTGTACAATGATGTATATATATATATATATATATATATATATTCATTAGGATATCCAGGTGTTATATTAGTATGCTGCAACCTTTGCACCACCATTATACGTGTTGTCCCCATACGACATTTATATGTATGTATTGCGTATCCCTTGTAGTATATATGACGGTTTTCCATACAGGAAATCATTGTGTATACTACGGGAGCATGTTATCGAGTATGATATCTTATCAAAAGACATTGTAATCAAAGACCATAAATTTGGCATTTACAATGCTTTTAGAATGAAAGTTGAAGATAGCATCAAACTCAAAAAGAGTGAGTTTATTGAATTTACGAGAAAGACGGAAGGAATAGTTAAAAGACGCATCAAGTCTGAAAGTCTGTAGAAACTTGAGTGCGACTAACTGAATGTAGTAGTTATTAAAAAAGGCAAAATTTGACCAACTAATGTTAGCCAAAAAATACAGAACATCAGCCTCCAATCCAACTTAATGGATAGTCAATCGATACGTAAATCGAGAGTGAGAGAAAACTTTCTCACTCAGAATAGACTCCCTAATGGCGAGAGCAGGAGTGTTAGCCTAAGGGCCGGAACCAGAGGGATAGTGCGTTTGGTCCTACCTCTACCCTGAGACGAGGAACCAGCACGAGACTAAGGAGCAAACATAATAACATAAAAAATAAAATAAAATAAATAAGGTGTTTTTATGAAAACAGAATTTTTCAAAATTTTGGCACAATTTTGAAAGAAATTAGAAAAATAATAAAAATTTAACCTGCATAAAATTCAATGAAATTTGAACCATAGTGCAATAACACAATCCTAAGTACTTTACTCTAAAGAACCTAGACCTAAAAGTGACTAAAATGGCTCAAAATCATAAAAGAAAACTAAATTAAAAATTAAGAAAACAATAACAGTCCAAAGTAAAAACCTGAGATTCTAAAGTGAATAGACTGAAAATCAAGAGAAGGAGTGTAGGTAATATGATTTAGAGTGATTTCAATAAGTTTGAGTGAATTAGGTTGAGATTTGACAGAAAAATTGGAGAAAAATTGAAAAACAATAACCAGCAGCTGCAGAAAAAAGAACTTTAAATTAGGATTTCTGAGTCGCATACAGGCATACCACCAAGGCGTATGGCCGTACCGACCTAAAAAGCCTAAAACATTTGAAGAAATACTATCGCGTATGGGCATATCGTTCTAGGTATACGGCTGTACAAGAGCTTTGGCTAAAATTTTAATTTTGAAATTTTGAGCGGTATAGGCGTACAAAATTCCCGTATGACCATACCATTGCTTCGGTAAAAAAATTGAAATTTTGAAGTTTTAAAATGTATAGGCATACAAGATGGCGTACGACCGTACCAAACATTAAAAAAATTGCTTGAATCACGTACAAGCATACCATAATTATGTACAGTCATACAAAACATTCAATAGAAATCTGATTTTTAAAGAATTAAGCGTACAGGCATACCAAAGGGTGTATTATCATACCTGGGATCCGGCAGAATTTGGAATTTAGACATTTAAGATCCGTACGGGTATACCAAAGGGCGTACTATCGTATGAGCCTAAAAAATCAGAAAATTTTAGAGTATCCATCAATCATACTTACTTCAAATTCTAATACAACCTTCCCTTTTTTACACATTATCACGCAAGAAATGGTGTCTAATGTCTATGTACTTAGTCCTAGAATACTGTATGGGATTCTTAGACAAGTTTATAGCATTAGTGTTATCACATTTAATAGAAGTGCAAGACACACAAACATTGTAATCCCTCAATTGTTATTGAATCCATAACACTTGAGCACAACAACAACTTGCGGATATATACTCAGCTTTAGCAGTAGACAATGACATACAATTTATTTATTGCTAAACCAAGAGACCAAACAAGTTCTTAAGAAATGACAAGTACCTAAAGTACTTTTCTAATCTAACACATTTCCAGCAAATTCAGCATCAGAAAAAGCAATTAAGTCAAAAGAATCATTCTTAACATGCCACAAGCCATAATGCATTATTCCAATCAAGTATTTGAAAATTCTTTTCACAGCACTCAAATGAGATTCCCTAGGAGATGCTTGAAATCTAGCATACATACATATAACAAACATTATATCTGACCTAGAAGCAGTTAAATAGAGCAAACTACCTATCATACCTCTATACTTCTTTTGATCTACATGTTTACCACTTTCATCTAAGGAAAGCTTTATGGTAGTGCTCATGGGAGTCTTGCTAGCTTTAGCATCTTCTAATCCAAATTTCTTTAACATCTCTTGAGTGTACTTGAGGTTGATAAAGATTCCATCTTCACATTGCTTGACTTGAAGTCCTAAGAAGTACTTCAATTCTCCCATCATGCTCATCTCGAATTCTCCATACATACACTTGGAAAATTCATTCCATAAATCTTTATTAGTAGCACCGAATATGATATCATCAATATAAATTTGCACAAGCAAAATGTCATGTTTATAATGCTTAATGAAGAGTGTTGTGTCTGCTTTACCTTTTTCAAAACCATTGGTAATCAAGAAATTGCTTAATCTATCATACTAAGCTTTAGAGGCTTGTTTAAGGCTATGTAAAGCTTTGGTAAGTTTGAAAACATTGTTTGGAAAGTTGAAATCTTCAAAATCAAGGGGTTATGCAATAAATACTTCTTCATCAATAAAACCATTGAGAAAAGCACTTTTCAAATCCATTTGAAATAATTTAAAATTCATATATGATGTATATGCCAATAACATCCTAATAGCTTCTAATCTAGCTAACGATGCAAAGGTTTCATCAAAATCTATACCTTCTTCTTGACTATAGCCTTGTGCAATTAACCTAGCCTTGTTTCTAGTTATGACACCATCCTCATCTAGTTTATTTTTATACACCCATCTAGTTCCTATGACAGATGCATTTTTAGGTTTAGGCACTAAAGTCTACACCCTATTCCTTTCAAACTAATTTAGTTCATCTTATATAGCAAGCACCCAACTTTCATCATTTAAAGCTTTATTAACATTCTTTGGTTTAATTTGAGAAATGAAAGCAAGATTGTTATGAATATCTTTGAATTAGAATGAATAGTTACCCCTTTTGATATTTCACCTATGATTTACTCCTTGGAGTGTCCCTTAGGAAATTGTCACTCTTTTGGTAGATCATGCTCAATTTAGGTTGCAACAAGGTGAGGAGGAAGGTCATTTATCTCTTCCTTTCAACATCCTTTGGAATATCTTCTTGTTGATTCTCATGTCCTTCTCCTTGTTCCAATATAATTCTTACATCATCATCAACAATGTCCTTTCTTGGACCAAGGGAGTTAGTCTCATCAAAAACAATATGCATTGATTTCTCAACAACTAAAGATCTTTTATTAAACATCTTATATGATTTACTAGATGTAGCTTAGCTTAGAAATAAACCCTCATCAGTTTTAAAATCAAATTTACCAAGATTATCCTTGGTGTTCAAAATATAGCACTTGCAACCAAATACTCTAAAGTATGAAATTGTTGGTTTTCTACCATTCTATAGCGTATAAGGAGTTTTATTCAAAATTGGTTTTAAATGAACTCTATTTGAAACATAGCAAGCGGTATTGACCACTTTAGCCCAAAAATATGATGGTAATTGATACTCGTTAAGCATTATACGTGCCATATCATAAAGAGTTTGATTTTTCCTTTCAACTACCCCATTTTGTTGAGGAGTTCTAGGAGATGAAAAATTAAGATTAATGCCTTGAAAATCATAAAATGACTTGAAGTTTTCATTTTGAAAATCTTTTCCATGATCACTCCTAATAGATGAAATATAATATTTTTTTTCATTTTGCATTCTTTTAATCAATGTTTGAAAAGCATTGAATGCATCATCTTTATGAGCTATAAATGAAACCCAAGCAAACCTAGAGTACTCCTTAACAATAATAAGTGCATAATGCATGCCACCTAAGCTAGTAATCCTAATTGGTCCAAATAAATCCATATGAAGTAATTTAAGAGGTTTTATAGAAGTTACCTTGTTCTTTACCTTAAATGAGGATTTTACCTATTTTCCCATTTGCCAAGCTTCACATACTTTGTCCTTAACAAATTAGATCTTCGGAAGTCCTACAACATGTTCATCCTTCTCAATATCACCAATGCTTTCAAAGCTAGCATATCCAAGCCTTCTATGCCAAAGCTAAAAGTCCTCACTTATGGAAATAAGACACCTAACATTTTTATTAGCAATAGATTCCAAATCAATCACATAAACATTTTCTATCATATCACCTTGAAAAACTAACTTATCATCACTAATCTTATAGACAAAACATCCTTTAGGATCAAAAATAACTTTATAACCATTGTCACGAAGTTAACTTATGTTAAGAAAATTATGTTTTAAACCCTCTACTAGCAAAACTTTATTAATTAAAAGGTTGGAATCCTTACCAACCTTACCAATTTCAACTACCTTACCTTTGGTGTTATTGCTAAAGGTGACATTACATCCATCAAAATGCTCTAAGTTTGAGAATAAGCTTGCATTCCCGATCATGTGCCTTGAACATCCACTATCAAGGTACCATTTGTTAAGGCTTATTTTGGAGTTCAAGTAAACTTATCAAAACAAATGCATTTATCTCTTCTTAAGTACCTAAATGTAATTGGGTCCTTGGGGGTTAGAAACATACAAATCATCACAACTCCAATGAATTTTCCTAATAAAACATCTATTGGTTGTATGTCCTTTCTTATTGCAATAGTAACATATGACATTCCTAAATCTAGAATGATTATGAGCATACTTCTTCGTAGATGCATGAAAATGGCCATTATTGCATGAGCATGAGCATTTATGTACATTATTTGATCTAACATGAACACTTTTCTTTTTAAAATCCTTTTATTTTTGTGTGGAGGTGGAAGCTTTAACAAAAATAGTTCCCTTAAAGGTGTAGGAAGAGTTTTGATTAAAACTAATACCTTCTTTATTACCACTAAGTTTTTGATGTTTTAAAATGAAATCAATCTTAATACCACCTTGTTCAAACCTTGAAAGATTATCCTTTAACAAATCCTTTTCTTTTAGAATCTTAGCATTTTCATCCTTTAAAGCTTTATTTTATTTCTTAAAACCTTCAAGTTTTATTTTACAAGAATCAAATTCTTTTTATAAACCATTTTTCTCTTTAGATATGCATGCATATTTACTTCTAAGAGATTGATGTTTCCTAGCTAAGTTTTCATACTTTCCTAGAAGTTCTTCTAAGGCATCACTTTCATCATCATCATCACAATCATCATTACTATAATATGGTTGAGAAGAAGTTATTATCTCATCTTTCTCATCATCTAAGAATGCCATAAAACATAATTTTGTTGCTCCCTCATCACCAGACACATCTACATTGGTTTCACTATCATCATCCTAAGTTGCCTTCAAAGCTTTCTTCTTTGGCTGCTTGAAAGACTTGTTAAGACGAGGACATCCATTCCTCATATGTCTTGGCCTATTACATTCAAAATAAACAGCTGGACCTCTTCTAAATGTGTCTCTTCTGTTCGGGTCCCTTCTTGCCTTCTTTCTCGAACTTCTTGTTCTTCATGAGAAGAGTTTTGACTCATTTGGAGAGAAGGGTAACTTCGTCGTCAATCTCTCCTTCACTTATTGAAAAGGTATCTTCATCCTTTAGAGCTTTAAGTGCAATCCCTCTTCTTTTATCTTCCTTAAATCCTTACTTGAGTGTAAGGATCTTGCCAAGTAACACATCGGTTGATAAAACCGATAAGTCATTGGCTTCTTCAATGGAGATTACTCTAGCTTCCCAATCCTTTTTTGGTAGAACCCACAAGATCTTATTATTGATGTCTTCTTTCTGATACATCTTGCCTAATTTCATCAATCCATTGGTAATCACAATAAAGCAATTGTACATCTTGTATATGTTTTCATTTATCTTCATTGTGAATAAGTCATATTGATGAGTTAGTAGTTGAATCTTCTTGGTTCGGACTTGGTTTGTTCCTTCATTATGAGTCTCCAAGGCATCCCATATTTGCTTTGTCATGATACAATATGAAACGCATCCATATTTCTCATGGCTAATAGCACAATACAGCTTATTCATAGCCTTCTTATTCCATGCATTTACCTTGAATTCCTCTCTAGTCCAAGTTGCCTTGGGCTTAAGAGCTATGACTCCATCAGTTGTAATTGTTAGTAAAGAAAACCCATTCTCAATCAAATCAATAAGTCTACTCCATCACTTTCTAAGAACACTTCCATTCTGTGGTTCCAATAAGAGTAGTCTGTGCCGTCAAAAAGGGGGGTCTTGTGTAAGATTGGCTTCAATATTCTGGGTTGTCATAGGATCATTAGCTCAAGAATTTTACTTCTTTGAAATAATGAGCACCAAATTCTCTGATACCAAATGAAAGTCCTACAGAAGTATGGCAACACGTGCTCGGTTTATAGTAGTTTGGCAAAACTCTTTGCTTACATCCATTTCTCCTAAGTCTTCTACTTAAGGTTCCACTAAACTAATCAATCAATTCAACAAAGGATTCAACAACAAGAATCCTACCCTTAGTGTTTTCAAGCTCACACTTAAACCTTTACAATCAATGTCAATCTCATAATAAATAAACTCTTAATTACAAGATAATGCCCCAAGCATTAATCATATACCAATCCAAGATTACAATAACCAACACTTAGGTTATGAAAGTAAAGTATAATGAGAGTATACAATAAAAGATTAAGTTTCTAACAAGTTAACTTACTTGTTAATGAAGTTTATAGTAGTATAGAAGCTTTGCACAAAGAAAATAGTCATTAGAAAAGTGATAGCAATATCAATCTTTTGAAATAAATCCGTTAGAAAGCTTTTAAAAACTTTCTGTAGATGTGCATATAGCCATACGGATACTTGTATGCTCATACCGATTTAAAAATAGCAATACATAAAACATACCACAAGCTAGGTATGCCCATACTATAGCTTTGGCATAAATTCAAATATAGGGCGAATGCTTGGTACACCCGTACCACTCCTTGGTACTCCCATACTGAAGCTTCAATATATTTTCACAATATTTGGCACGCTTATACCAAAACAATTGAATCAAAGCTAACTTGGTACGATCAGCCATATGGCCGTACCATACAAAACACAACAATGGTACACCGTACCAAATCTGGTATACCCGTACTAAACATAGTAAAGTCAAATCCGCTTGATACAATTAATTGTATGGCCGTACCATATGATACACAAAAGTGGTACACCTGTACCAAATATAGTATGCTCGTACCACATCCAAAAATCATATTTTAGCTTGAAATTAACTTAGATTGATTTAATTAAAATACATACATTAAAATCAAGAGTTTAACAGGTCTTATTATTGATTTGATAACATTTGTAACACTTATTGTAGGGTTTATTCTAGAAGTGACGATTCTACTAGGTTGGTTTAAAGTTAGTTATCATAAGTGTAAAAATAGTATGTTGTAGGTGAGGCATTTGGGTAAGGGATAGGAGTAACTAACATTGGTCATATGGGTAAAGTTGAGAAAACAAGCAATTATAGTAGAGGTTATGCATGTAAGGTAGCAAATATGGATGGCTATTTTGATTACATAATTAGTGTGCTCTTATGAGACTTGCCATTAATTGAGTGGCATTTTCCCTTGAGAGGTTGTAGCAATGTTCAAAAAAGAATTCATGGCTTCAAATCCTAAATAAGAATCTCACTTTATGCAGGTAAAGAGATAGGAAAAGGTTTACTACATATAGTACTAATGATAATCATTTGAGAGGTTACTTATGTTAAAAGGATGTGAGAGTTTTTTACTAAACCTTTGACTTTTAAGTTCATAAAAGATTACGAGAAAGATAAGGTTAGGAAAAAGTGTTTGCTAAGGTTGAGTATATATACCTTTTCATGGGGTTGATTACTTGGTTTTGTAGTAGAAGAGATTGAAATTGTTGTATGAGATAGATATCATGTTTCTTAATAGTGGTTCTTGGAAGTTCATTCCATTTCTTATTAGTTACAAATTGCTCAACATGTAAGGAACAAAGACAGACTAATGTAAGTGGTAATGTGTCATGCCTTTCTGCTGTGCAACATGCTCCCGTAGAATAATTAATGACTTCCAATTAGATGAAAGCCATTGATTACCCTATAAGGGATGAAATTTTTTTTTTATATACATGTAACACTCGTACAATCTTTCAGGTCTGCAAAAATATTAACCTCACATTACATACTTGCATTTATTGTCCTAAGCATTACTTTGATTGCTTGAAAAAATTATATATAAACTTTAAAATAATCTAAGTCCTTACCATTATAGAGAATCCTGCCGAATTGGGGCTTTGGGATCCGTGCACTTTAACCATTTGTTAACTTGCATCCATCAAATGACAAACGTTGAGTATTTCACTTAGTGGTGCTTTCATCTTAAACATAGAAAATATAATCATACACATGTCATGTATATTAATAGATTTCATAAACCATTTCATCATAATTATAACATTATCATATGATCGTTAAAAATACTTTTTCGATCATTTCAAATTTATCAACCTATATCTGTTCTCTAAAAATACTCAGATCTTTGTTCAATTATATCAATACTTTATCAAGTTTATATCCATGATACATATCACTCATTCTCTTTGAAACATTAAACTTTTCATTTAATTCTATAAACAAGTAGTCTTAATTCATGTATACTATATCATTTATCATATACTAAAAATTCACTATTTACTTTAAATATTTCCCTAAAATGTTTATACTGTATAATTATTATAATTACCATCTTGTCTATAATATACTTTAATTTCTTTAGTATATTATTGTTACTTATGAGGATAACTCATACGTCATTAATTTCGTTCTCTAAAAGATTACATCATCACATTATCAATAATTAAATGCTAAAATCATATGTCATCATTCTACCAAAATTTTATAATAATCTATATTGCTCTAACACATGTCTAAAACCAACATAATCGCTTTCATAAACATTTCAGGATAACTAATATCCTAGAAATACTTATATATGTCATCTATTTACCTTATCATGTATTCCTATCATTAACAATTGATAAAATAATTAGGAATACTAATTATTATCTCTATTAACATTTAACATATAATTGACATCACTGAATAATATCATACTTTCATCAAACATTACTATTTATGAGTACAAGCTCCATTAAAATAAAACTATATATTTATAAATGCATTTGTATCATTATCCATCATACCATACCGCAATTCATCATTTTATGTTCATATCCATATAAGCACATTTATGATGCAATTATCATTTTTTCATCATGATCATTCTTACTCTTGAGCATAAGCTCGAATCATCTCATATAAATCATCATACAATAATGCAATGTGGCATGTAATATAAATATCAATTTGCCATGTACTTTCCATATTTCTCATATCATTTATTTCATCATCTTTGTAAGAATTCCACAAACTGCATTCTTTCTCTGAGTAACATACCATAAAGAAACCATCATGTCTTTATATCATTTATACATGTGCACTCGTAGTGCTTTCATTACATCATCCACTGAACTTTCATAATGCATGAATGAAAAATGTTATCTATGAGAATGCATTCATGTCATGCATTCACCCTCTTATTTTCCTGTATCATTTCATTTGCCCTTTTCACATACTGGGCCATTTCATTTCATATCATTTATCCTTTTCACATACTGGGCCATTTCATATCATATGCGCAGTTGGTACTGGGTCTTCCATTTCATTTCATAACATTTCTGTGGTTTAACCTACATTCATTTCATTGATTTCATACCATTTTCCTTTCCATTCACTTCCCGTAGGAATTCATTTCATAATGCTCAAGTACCCTTTTCATTTATGATTTCCTCACTTCACTTATTTTCCTCCTTCCTTATTTCTCCATGTCATGTCATGATTATTAATATGTTAATTGATATGTATACTTTATGTCATGATACCATGATGAACATAAATAAGCACCATGATAATGTATCATATATCATCCATTTTATGTGCCATGATAACATATTATACCTCACCCATTTCATATATCATCCATTTAATACATCATCTACTTCATATGTCATCCATTTTATATAGCATCTATATCATTCGTTCATTGACATTAACATAATGAAGATCACTGTAATATTGCAAGTACATTAAAATATTGCTCATTGACTTTGATTAAAAGACTATAATATTATAATTTTATCATCAATAATTCATCATAAATCATTCACTATAAACATGACACATCATAAATCAATTAGCTCATTTAAAATAAATATAAACTATATTTATTATAACTCGTACATTACTATCTTTTAATTATATAATAATCTCTGGTGCCTTTATGATATCAATACCATAAACCAGTACTTATCGAACCATAAAATCGTTTCATTTCATATTTTCTCATATATAACTTCTTATTACTATTTTCTATTCATGCCTTATTACTTGTATAACTCATTACATGATATGTAATTAATATACTAAAATGTTATATTGAATTTATACAAGCATCAAAATATATTATCATGTTTAATTTATATTATGCAATAAATATCATTAAATATAATAATGACCATTTTCTTCATCAAATTTCACCATATCGCTATATTCAAATTCTAAATATGTTACCATATATGTAAGATCATGATATCCTAATACATGGTTTGCATCCTTTTCTAAATATTCTAGAAATTTTAAACATCATCCATAACTGCATTATAATAATATTATATTGAAAAAGAACTTCATTATAAAGCATTTCGTAAATTATTGACCCTAACTTTTCACCTATGCGCGTAATCTCGGGTTTCGTTGATTCGGCTCGAAATCAATCCCCGGAGTCAATCTCGATTTACGTACATGCATTTTAACTTCCTCTGAGTATTTTAGGCATCTAGAATACCTTACATTTTGCCCACACAAGGTAGAATGCATAAACAGAACAAACTTAGTGCATAGCACTATGTGGCAGAAAAAGACATTTGATGGGGCCCACCTTTTGGGCCAAGCCTGATGTACTCTGCATAGTACAATGTCTTACAATGTCAAATAATGCTTATTTGACATGTGAAACACATTGCATTTTACCCGTATGAGGAAAAAAGCATAAGCAGAATACACTCAGCATATAGCATTATATGGCAGAAAAAAATGTTTAGTGGGGCCCATTTTGGGGCCAAATCTAATGTGCTCTGCATAGCACAACGTCTTAGAATGTCAAATGATGCTTATTTGACATACGGTATGCATCCCATTTCACCCGAGCAAGGCAAAATGCATAGGGGCAAAATGTTATATGCATAGCATATAGCACTATGTGGTACGCATATAGCGGAAAAAGACGTTTGGTCAGGAGCCTTCTCGGGACCGAATCTAATGTGTACCACATCATACAATGTTTTAGGACATGAAATGATACTTATTGGGCATGGGGCGTATGTCCCGATGTAGCCATAATGGGCCCCATGAGATGGGTTAAAATGTTATATGCGTAGCACATAGCACTACATGCTACGCACATAGGCTATGTGTGGTTCACATAGCACTATGTATGGTGCACATAGCCTATAAATTTTCAATTTTCAGATTGAAAATTACATTTTTTCCAAACTCTAATTTCCCTCCATAAATATAGAGCTTGGGTTCAGCAAAAAAGACTCCAAAAAATTGCTAAAAGCAAGCTAAAACTCTGCCAAAATCATTCCTTACTTAATTAAACACTTAATTAAGTAAATTTCTTAGGATTTAAAGACTAATTAACACTAGTTAGGCTCCCTAAGCATGATTGGATTCAAGATCTTGAAGAAAAACCTGTTGTGGTAAGTTAAATTCTTATTTTTCTTCCCTTTTCTTCATGTTTTTGCTTGGATCCATGGATTTTGGTTTGATCTCTTGATGATTGGCTTCAATCATGTTTTTTTATTGATTATTGATGCCTTTTGATAATCAAAAATGCTTATTTTTGCTTCGGATCTACCTAGATCTAAGCCGGATTTCAAGTTTTTCTCAAAAACCTCTATTTTCCTTCTATTTTCAGACCTATGTGCGCCATATATACCACTATGTGCACCACACATAGGCCTATATGCTACGCATATAGGTCCTAGAATTTTCAGAAAATGCCCATTTTCGCTCATTTTCTCTTCTAATCTCACAAATCCAACTACATTAAGGACTTTTCCATGCTTCTAGTGTACTGGATCTATCAAAAATCTTCCAGATATAATTGATTTCAACCTTGAAATTAATTGTTTTTCAAATTAAATGCTCATCTACCAACCAAAAATGCACTTTCTGGGTTTGATCTACCTAGATCTGAGCCAGATCTCGAGTTTTTGCTGAAAAATTCACTTTTCTTCAATTTTTCTCTGCTATGTGCACCACACCTTCATCTATGTGCACCACACACAGCCTATGTGTGGTGCACATAAGTCTATGTGCTATGCACATAAGCCTCTGATTTTCCAGAAAACCAGTTTTTGCTTCCATTTTCATTCATTTTCTCGCCCAATCTGATTTTTCCAGCAACACCAAAGGCTTGTCTATGCTTTTAATGTTCTGGATCTGTCAAATATTGTCTAGGTCTAATTGATTTTAGAATTAAAATTGATTATTCAAGTTAATTGCATAATTACTTGTTTGATTTGCAATTTGGAGGCCGATCCGTGCTCAAAATGTGGTACTATCTTCATTAAAGTTGTATATTTTAATCTGTAGATCATTTTTATACTGATAAATTTGATTTTCTTGTACATTTGTTACCTATATGCACCACACATCATGGTATGTGCGCAGCATAATAGCCTATGTGTTGCACACATAGCACTATATGCGCGCGCATGTTCCTTGGAAATTTTTCAAAAAACCATATTTTTGAATCATTTTCAGTCCTGATTTGATAATTCCAGTAGCATTTGATGCTTGATAGTAGCTCAAGTGTATTGGATACATCAAAAATTAATTACATTTAATTAATTTTGGCCTCAAAATTAATTTTCCACGATTAAATGCCTATTTAACTCATATAAATGTGATTTTTGATAGGATTAGATTCAAATTGGTTGAGTTGCTATCTCCAAATGTTTCATATGATGTTAGCAATTCCCATTTGATTTTCCATGATCAACCAAAAATAATTTTGCTTAAAATTATTTTTTTATTTAATTAATTTTCACGATCCGACTCATGTTAAGTCACATAATTGTTGCCACACAATTAGCAGGATTTTGACTCTTGGTTCATGCTTTCATATGGCATTGGACTAGTCAAATAAATCCTAAATTCATTTACTACTAATGAATTTACTTGTTTATTTTGCATAATATCCATTCGTGCATTTTTTGCTCGTGCTACCCGAGGCGGAAAAATACCCGAGGAGGGGATGTTACTTAACGTCCCAAGATGATGTATGCAAGGATATTTTTATAAATTGATAGAATGATCCATTTTTTTAATAATTCCCTTTAAAATCTCATTTGTATTCCCTATTTCCTCGATCCCTTTCACCGACCTTTCGGTATTCTTTTATTTCGTGGATGGTTTATTATATTTGCTTAAATATATATGTCATATCATGTCACATGCCATGTCATATGCCACATCACACACTTCTATGCCATGTCATGCATATGTCATGCCATAACATAATTATCTCGTATGCCAATACAATCCAAATACGCTAATACGCAACGCAATACATGTAATTTGCCATACTATCTGCCAATATGTCATTCCATGCTATTATGTCATGCCATATCACATGCTACCATGCTAATTCATCATGTCATATGCCATTATACCATGCCATATATGCCATGTCATGTCTTATGTTATGCTACATGCTATATCATATGCCACGTCACATGCCATATCGCATGCCATGCCACATGCCATGTCAAATGCCAATTCACCCACGCATCACTATGCCATGCCATGTATATGCCATGTCACTTTACTATGCCATGAATTATTATATCATGACATGCATATGCCATATCATTTTAATATGTCATCATGTCACATGTCATGCATATGCCATGTCATCCAAATGCCATATAGTATTATATGTCATTCTACATGCAACCGTGCAATGCCAAATCGCGTATCGCACTGTGTGCTTACATATATGCTTGTATGCTTGCCTACTTAGGATAATTAACTCTAACTATAATGGTAAAATTGATTTTAGAAACTCATAGAAATAGATCTCCACCACCCGAACCCAATCTCTAAAGGGTTTAACTAGCACTCATGCTATGGGTCAGTTAGACCAATCTGGAACCATCTGGGGGTGACTCCCTTGCAACTCTTTTGAGTCCGTATCATTCCCTGAGGTAGCCCCTCTGGAAGATTGTGCTTTCACTCCAAGTATGATCCCCGGTCTGTAAGCCTCAGCAGAAACTGGCGCTCACAGTGGCGACTCTACTGGGGATATCACGGTAAAAGAGTGGTAGCATCTAAGAGTTTCCATATCAATTTTCCCATCATAGTTGGATTAATTGTATGCATCACAACACCAGCCCGTGTCTACACACACCATATAACCTCTCGTGTCAAGCTGATGATTATGGGTGAATAGGTACCTTGGACTCCATTCAACTCCTCGAGAAAGCGAATCTGCCTTTACCACTCACTATACTGTACTAATAACCGTCGATGATTCCTGATGGATAGATGTGATGTATAGTCCTATATCGATGATTCCATTTGGTTGGATAGGTTGTGGATAACGTGGCGGGGGACCTTGCCTGTTCTCAAAACTAGACTAAAAGCCCATGTAGTAAGCCTAGCAACATTCCAAACTAGGACCCTTATTGCATGCTATATGGATCTTTGCCTTATGATGTCAGTGGATTTGCATAGACCTGATCTGTTTCCCTCCCTCGTATTGCTTTGCTAAGAGTTAAAATCCTTTCATGATTCCGTATGGTTGCACAACCTCACGCTTATTCCATAAGCATACTCTTATCATAATAATATGATCATGCCCGTATTGCTATCCTAAGGTTGAAATCCTTTCTTGATTCCATATGGTTGCACAACCTCAAGCTTATTCCACAGGCATACTCTTATCATAATAATATGATCATGCCCGTATTGCTCTGCTAAGAGTCGGAATCCTTTCATGATTCTGTATGGTTGCACAACCTCATGCCTATTCCATGGGCACACTCTTATCATAATAATATGATCATGCTTGTATTGCTCTGCTAAGAGTCAAGATCCTTTCATGATTCTATATGGTTGCACAACCTCATGCCAATTCCATGGGCACACTCTTATCATAATAATATGATCATGCTTGTATTGCTCTACTAAGAGTCGGGATCCTTTCATGATTTTGTATGATTGCATAAACTCATGCTTGTTCCATGGGTGTACTCTTATCATAACAATATGATCATGCCCGTATTGCTCTGCTAAGAGTCGGAATCCTTTCATGATTCTATATGGTTGCAAAACCTCATGCCTATTCCATAGGCACACTCTAATCATAACAATATGATCATACCTATATTGCTCTGCTAAGAGTCATAATCCTTTCATGATTTGGTATGGTTGCATAACCTCATGCCCATTCCATTGGCAACCTCATATGATCGGGCAACGATCACCCCCTCTTACTTGCCTTATTGAGAGAATCACGCCTTGAGTTCCCAGCATAACTCCAGGCTAGTATCCCACCTAGAACATGAGATATTGAATTGGCCAATTCTTATGGAGATGAGCACTACAGACCTGTCAGATGATCAAATAGTTTGGCTCTTCTTCATCTCACTAGAGGGACTACTGCTAGCCTGGTATCATAGTCTGAATAAGGCAACCACGGTCGAGTGGAAGCCTCTTTGTACTACCTTCTGTAAACAATATGGGTTTAAATCCCAATTTGATGTAACTCTGATAGATTTGGAAATGGTTAAACAAAAAACCAATGATTCCTTCATAGATTACTTTAGCAGGTAGATGGACAAAGCTGCACTAGTTAGACAGAAGCCATCTGAATCTGACATGATCAACAAGCTTATTATGGGGTCATTGCCACTCTACCAAGATAAGCTAAAGTATCAGATATTCCACACCTTCAAGGACATCTATTCTGTTGGCCAACGGATAAAGTAGACCAAGGGGAAGAAAAAGGATCCTTCCTTCTAGAAGCCCAAAACCACCATATACACTCAGATGCAACAAAAACCCCACTACATCAATGCCTTACAAACACCAAATCCCATACTCTGAAACACTACCCCATCTTGAAAGTTCTCAGATCTTGGAATGCCACTTTCCAAGGTTTTTGGGTGTCTCCTCAAAGCCAAGCTCATCAAACCACTTGAGCTAAAATTCAAAACACCACCCCCAGCCTCGGTGGATACCAAAACCTACTACCATTATCACCAGCATCATGGCCACAACACTAATGACTGTCGCTCTCTCAGACTGGTCATTCAAAACCTCATTAATTATGGTAAGACCGAAGACCCTAAAAAATCCAAACCATCAACCAAGATAAACCTATTGCCTAACTACCATAAAGCCAACCGTACATACATGCTCCAATCAGGGTTTCCAAAATCCCTGGTTCTTAACTCCTTTTCTCTCCTCTGCAGTGAGGAGGTTGCTAAACTACCTACCATTACCTTCCGACTAGGTGGTGGATTTGATATTATTAACATTGATATATGGTACGACAGTTTAAAGGATGAGTCTCCAGTTACTCAAGATGCCTCTAAATCTGAACCATCAGAGAAGCAATCTTATAAGAAAGGTAAGTCGGTCAAGACTTCCAAGGCAGGTAAGCTAGCACCAAAATCACCCAAGCAGCAGAAAAGGTTAGGTGTTAATAAGATGTCCTCTCAGGTCCGTAACAGGACTCGCAGTGGTAAAGTATTCACTCCTCCCAATCTTGAGAAAAGGCCAGAAGCTCCTAAAAAGCCGACCGAGGCTAGACCCGCTATTGACGAGGCTGGTCCAAGCAATTTTCCAGCTCCATAACCAAATAATTAGGTTGCTCAGGCTGATAATGTTGTCGTCAAGCAGTTGAAGAAAACACAGGCTAACATTAGCATTTGGGATTTGGTGCTATCCTCCCAGCAACATCGATGGGTTGTCGTTGAAGCACTCTCAAGCATGAGAATCTCTCCATCCGCTTCTACCTTCAGCATGAAGAATCAACTGGTAAATCGGGAATTACCATCCAGCATGATCACTTTCTCTGATGTGGATCTACCGGCCAAGGGTATCCACTATAACAAAGCACTCTTCATCAGAGTGAATATCATGAACTTCTCCACCCCCTATATCATGGTGGATGATGGTTCAGGCATCAACATCTATCCTCTCAAGGTATTGCCCAAGCTCGGGGTTCAGCTTTCGAACCTAAAGCCATGTAAGACTATCATCAGGGCATATGATGAGTCTAAAAGAGAGGTTACTGGTACCTTCACTGCCACTGTCACTATCAAGCCAATCAAATTAGTAGTAAAGTTTACAGTTCTTGACATACTGGTGTCATTTGCTTTGCTGTGGGGTCGACCGTGGTTCCATCCCCTAGGAGGTGTGCCATCCACCTTGCACAAGAAGATTAAGTTTCCATATAATAAGGGTGTGGTTACCATCACTACTGATGATGAGGTTGCTTTAGCCTGCATCAGGGAAGATGTCCCTCTCATGACTGGTTTTCAAATCGCACCCTTTGGAGAACCTGAATCATACTCATACCAACCAAGTCCCGCTGTGGAGAGAATGATGCAAATGATTAACTTTATGCCTGGTAAAGGTTTAGGCCGATACCAGTAGGGTCTGGTAGAGTTTGACATCCCTACAACTATATGGGAAGATAAGTATTGCATTAGGTTTGATCCTTACACCTTAAACAAGCCAAAGGAATGCAAGACAATCATCTTCATCCAAGGAGAGACACAATGCGACCATCCCTCATAGTTGCCTAATTCGGATGATTTCTTTGATCAACAGTTCACCATTTTTTATGATGTCTATGACCTGTCAGCTTTGACAGTAACAAAGAAGGTTACTACTGCTTTCACCATCAGCCCTGATGATGCTTTCCAGATCTTTAATGACGTTGCTGATCTCACCACCGGTCGCCTGGAGCCGAAAATCACTACAGTCGCTGCATTGGGGGCTAAGCTGCAGAACTTAGACGTGGAAGACCTGTTGCTGCCAAAGGTCTATGAAGACATGACTACTATAATGGATAGCACCTTTGAGGAGCTATTATATGAGGACACTGATATCCCAATTTCTATTTTATTTAATGATGATGTAATTCCATCTAAATATAATGTAATGAAGAATAACTTTGCTTATGTTTACGATGTGTATTCTGATGGTGTTGTGCATGAGCATGAGCATTTTTGACATTAACGCATCATGCATTGAAAATGTTAATATTAACACAGATGATAAGCCATGTTTACTTCAGATTACATCAGACTTAACTTCTGAAGAGAGAATAGAAATAATCAGCATATTGAAAAAACATATAAAAGCCTTTGCTCTAGGCTACGAAGATATGCCGGGTGTCGACAGATCTATTATAGAATGAAGAATTCTGACCAAGCCTGGGTTCAAGCCAGTTAAGCAGAAACTACAGTGCCTCCGACCAGAATGGGCTCAGAAGGTCAAGGAAGATGTCCATAAGCAATTGGATGCTAAATTCCTTGAAGTGGTCGACTACCCAGAATGGTTGGCCAATATGGTTCCAGTTCCTAAGAAAGACGGTAAGGTCAGAGTCTGCGTAAACTATAGGGATCTGAACAAAGCATGCTTAAAGGATGACTTCCTTTTGCCTCATATTGACGTGCTAGTCGATAGTGTAGCTGCTAGCAATATGTATTCCTTTGCTGATGGATTTTCAGGGTATAACCAGATCCTGATGGCAATTACAGATAAGGTAAAGACAAATTTCATTACAGAATGGGGGACCTACTGCTACAAGGTCATGCCTTTTGGCTTGAAGAACATAGGTGCTACCTACCAACAAGCTACAACAACCTTGTTGGATGATTTGAACCATAAGGAGGTCGAAGTCTATATGGATGATATGATGGTGAAGTCTCCTACCAGAGAAGAGCATCCAACTGCTCTTGATAGATTTCTCACACGCGTTGAGAAATATGGACTCAGGCTGAACCCGAAGAAATGCACATTTAGAGTGACATCCGACAAGCTGTTAGGTCACATTGTCAGTTAGAGGGGTATTAAAGTAGATTCTAATAAGGCAAAGTTAATCATTGAGATGCCTATCCCCAAAACTGAGATTGAAGTCAGGGGATTTCTGGGATAGCTCCAGTACATCAGTAGATTCATCACCAAGCTTACTACCATGTATGAGCCTATCTTCAATCTTTTGAGGAAGAATCAGCCTATGGTTTAAGATGAGAATTGCCAGTTTGCATTTAAGAGGGTGACGCATTACCTCTCTAACCCACCGATCCTATAACCACCTCGGCTAAAAAAACCATTACTACTCTATCTAACCTTAGAAGAGGAGTTAGTGGGTGTTATGATGGCTCAGGAAAATGAAGCCGGAGTTGAGCATGTTGTCTACTACTTGAGTAAGAAGCTGTTGCCAACAAAATGTAAGTATAACACTATTGAGAAGCTATGCATGGCTATGGTCTGGGTCATTAAGAAACTCAAACACTACTTCCAGTCATACTAAGTTCAGGCAATCTCCAAGGTTAACCCTATGAAGTACTTGTATGCAACTCCTTTGCTGGTAGGGAAACTCTCCAGGTGGCTGATCCTGTTATTAAAATTTGATGTGCGGTACATCACTACCAAGGTGATCAAAGGCAGAGCAATTGCCAAGCTCTTAGCATCCAGGCCAATGAATGACTCTGAAATTTTTAAGCTGGACTTTCCAGATGAGCACTTGGGGGCAGTTGATGTCCAGAAATGGCAGTTGTACTTTGACAGCACAGTCAACAAAAGAGGTGCAGGTATAAGAGTTGTGCTAATCACTCCTGAAGGCAAACTCATTATGCTTTCAAAGCGGCTGAGCTTTCCAATCACCAATAATATGGCTAAGTATGAAGCATGTCGATTCAGGCTAGAAGCATTGCAAATGATTGGTGCCTAAAATATACAGATATTTCTTGATTTGATGTTGGTCATTCACTAATCCATGACCGAGTGGGAGGTCACAGAGGAAAGGCTCAAGCCTTATGCTGAATACATGAAGCTCATGGTTTGCAATTTTAGCTCATGCTAATTCATTCACATACGGCGTGAAGAGAATCAGATGGCCGATGCTTTAGCCATATTGGCTTCAGTTTATGAGTGACCGTAGATTCAAGTTCAATCTGTATTCATCGAGCAGTCAAGAATTCCTTATTATGAAAGAGAATAGGTTATGGTGCTAGACCAACAAGATGAGATTCCATGGTATGCTGATATCATGAATTTTCTGAAGACTGGTACTTATCCAAAAGAAGCCAACAAAACTGATAAGCTAGCCCTGTGCAGATTAGCAGCCAACTTTACTTGGCATCAGGGTGTTCTCTACAGAAGAACATCATATGGTCTACAACTTCAGTGCATATTGGGGAAGGAGATTGAATCAGTCATGCAGACTGTACACGCTGGTGTATGCAGGTCCCACATGAATGGATTCACCCTTTACAAGAAAATCCTATGCCAAGGATATTTCTGGCTCACTATAGAGACAAACTGCATATAGTTTGTATGAAGATGCCATGAATAGCAGATTCATGGAGATCTGAGTCATCTACTGCCAGTCGAATTGCAAAATTTGACAACGCCTTGGCCATTCTCAGCTTGGGGAATTGACATCATGGGTGAGATTCATCCTAATGCATCCAATAGGCATCGATACATACTAGTGGATGTTGAGTACTTCTCTAAGTGGGTAGAAGCTGAATCCTACAGTAAAATAGGGGCAAAGCAGGTTGCCAAGTTTATAGAGAAGAATCTCATATGCCGATATGGGATACCACATCACCTGGTGTCTGATAGTGGAGTGCAGTTCCAAGGCCAAGTTATTGACTTGCTAGAAAGATATAGGATCGAGTACAACCAATCCTCTCCATATCACCCTCAAACCAACGGGGTAGTCAAAGCGGCTAATAAGATGATTAAGCGCATCTTATCCAAGACAGTGCAGACTTATAGAGATTGGCATGAGCAATTGCCATTCACTTTATGGGGTTACAGAACCACTGTAAGGAGTCCCATGGGTGCTACCCCCTACTCTCTTGTTTACGAGACAGAAGCCGTATTACCAATCAAAATGGAGCTGAAATCACTTCATGTCATTCTAGAATCTTAGTTGCTGGAAGTTAAGTGGAAAAAGGCTAGGTACGAACAACTGGTTACTATTGATGAGAAGCGGCTGAAGGCTCTCTATCATCTACAGCTTTAAAAGATATGCATAGTAAATGCATTTAACAGAAAAGTCAAGCCTGTTGCTATACAGGAAGGCAACCTGGTTTTGAAGCAAGTCAGACTAGCCATCTGTGATCCTCGTGGAAAGTTCAGACCCAACTAGGAAGGCCCATTCCTAGTCAAAAAGATCCAATCCAAAGGTGTTGTCTGCATCTCAGACTTGGAAGGCAATGAGTTCTCAGAACCCGTCAATCTTGACCGGTTGAAGAAGTATTTTATCTAGGGCAATGGGCAAAAGAAAAGTTAAAATAAAAAGGAAGAGCTTGGTGAGCTAAAAACCTGCATGGGCAGTTCACGTAAAAATTAAGGTAAAAATAAAAATGCTTACTCGATGAGTTGAAAATCCACTCGAACAACTCATGCAAAAGTTAGGGCTCTTAAAAGCAAAAGGAGAGCATTAAAAATAGTTGATCAGAAAATCTCGCACGAGGCTGATCAACGACAGGGGTTAAGTCTGATGCACATCAAAGAATCTCTGTGTTGATTTTAACATTTTTCATGTAAATGTTTTAATCTTATCAATGCAAATGGAATGCTTGTTCATAAACTTAGCCATAAGTAATACAAATTTCAAACACAAAGCATTATTTTTCTTTATTACATGCGATTTTGTTACTTAACAACTTCTTGTAGCACAGGATTTAGGAGTGGCGCAACACCCACAACTTATACTCCTCATCTATAACAAATCTAGCTTAAGGGATCTCCAGCAGCTCAATCCTACGGCAAGGCCAGGTCCTCTCCACATGCTCCAAGAAGCGAGACACTAACTGCCCTCCCTCAAACTCTGTCAGCTGAGGGATAGATTCTAGCAAGAGTGTAGTGCATACACCGCTAAATCCTGGTAGTGGGATACAGTCTATATAGGTCCTTATAATCACGTGCTCTATGTGCCACCAAGAGCAAGTCCACCTGATCTCACTCTCAGGTCGGCTTCCCATCCACTCAACCTAACCGCTGAATGTCAGTGCTTGCGCCTCACTGAAGGAAAAGCCCCTCTGCATGTGGCTATAATGAACGTATCTCTGTGAATCACCCGCTGTTGGTGCAAGAATTCCCAGCTTCTCTTGAAGCCAAACCTGAAAAATAAAATAAAATAAAAGCTCACTAAGTTGAAAACCTTGCAAAAGGCTGCTCAGGAAAAAATTAGAGCAACTCGCTGAGCTGAAAAACCAAAGGGACAGTTCAGGCAAAAGTTAGGGTCTAAAGCAAAATCAGTAGCCCGATGAGTCGGAATCCTTCCAAAAGGAAACTCATGTAAAAATTAGGGCAATAGCACAAATGTTTCTAAGTTGAAAACCTGCAATGGCAGCTTAAAATACTTACCTGTAGCAAAAGCAGGCTACTACTAAAGCACCCAGACAGTCTCATCTTCACTTTATCTAGTCTGAGGATTATCTCTACTATGATCATAGGAAAAGGGGTCCAACACTCTATCATCTAATCCACTATAGGTCCAATTAGCAAATCTCCATGACCAGATGGATCAACGAACAGGAATTGTGCCAATAATCTAAATCCAACTACCCTCATCCATGATAAGGCATCCATGGATTTTTGGTTACACAGCCAAAAAATAGCAGCAATATCTACAGAACCCTCTGTAGTCAAAAGGGACCTTACAATGGTCAAATTGATGTCAAAGGCCCTTATCAGGTATAATTCTGCTTCTCCGGTTAGCGCACGCATCGCCAACATCGACATGTCCAAACTAGAAGACATGGGCCACCGGATCCTAGAACTGCACGGTAATGTGTAGGAAAACATTGTTGATTATAACTTGCTGGAAAGTCTTCAAATACTGGAGTCCGATCTTGCCAAGTCGGTTCCACTCGTTGTTGCCCCATCGACAGAGAGAGCACGAAAAGTAGACAGTGATTGTTGAGTCATTGTTTATCTAATTTCTACACAAAAAAGAAAATGAGTTATGTTTTGGTAGGGGAGCATAAAACGCATGATATTATAGCAGCAAGCAACTTTGGATTCCACTAATAAATCCGAAAGATACATAGTTCAAGCTTTTGGCTGTTTTCAAAGCTGTACACCACAGCCCTAGTGTACTAGACCCATATGCCAGACTGTAACGCACTGACTTATTATTTTAATATAAAAACTACAGAGTTCTAACATCATGCATATGGGAATTAGACATCATGTCTCCTCTAAGCATCATCTTCACCGGAGTGGTCCTCATCAGGGCTGGGACTATCCGGAACCTTGATATTATATCACTTTAGATGCGCTGTCAACCAAGTGATCTCTCATCCCATCTGCTTTATCATCTGAGAATAATGGTCCTGCTCCTCCCACTCCAAGTGCCAACTCATCTGCAAACACAAGCATATAGGCATATAAGTCATGCATCCATGCATTTCCATGCACTCGCATTTATGATAAGTACTCACCTGAACACTCAGCATCTTAGAGGTGTGATAGCGTCGTAGCCTTGTCAGAAGCCTTAAAGCATCGGCCATCGCATCACGAGGCACCTGTGCAAGTCAAATACATGTAAAGCCACTGAAGCCAGAAGAATACAAAAACACATATACTCATATGGGTGGTGTTTGACGGATAGAACTCAATCTCATCCCTCATCGGCACCGGGAAGGATGTCTCATATGGGCGACCAATCTTGTCATACGTATAAATCAATGGGTTCTGCGGCCACATCAGCTGGCCTTCCATAAATTCTATCAGGCGCTGATATCCAGGAGGCACTTCTGGAGTATCAGACATTGATCTTGGAGGAGTCGCACTGCCATGAGCTTTACGAGATCTTTTCAAGGCACCGCTACCTTGAGAACTGCCAATGGCCGATGAACCATGACGTCCACCTCTGCCCCGGAAAATATCAGGTCTGGCTCCAGACCCACAAACTCTGTCATGTTAACCTCGGCATGTAGAAAGTTCCACAAGCCCCAGCAACCTCATCTGGATGAATGTAAGGTAGTCCATCAGTGATTCAAATAGACACTCTCACCCAGGAATACCAGTCAATTCAGTAATCACCTCTAGGTCTGCATTAATGCAAGATGCCCAGAAAATCACACGTGGTGGTGCAACAGGCTCCACATGACTCTCTGGTCCCAGATGCCAGGCAATTACGCGCTCTCCTAAATAGAAGAGTCTACCATCGGGAGTCTCCAACAGCATATGACGCTTATCCTTGCACACTGAGCTCGTCAAATATTCCGGCCTTAGATACATATTGCTCCAAGGATAAGGACGCACCTATTCCGATAATAATGATAAATCAGACACCTACTCAGGTACTTCTTAAACCAATTCAATACAGTTTAATGCTAATTAAATTGTTCCTTCTTACCTGGTCCTAGGTCAAGTCATTGAGATACTCTCTCAAGTCATCCATTGTATAACCGGGCCTTCGACGCGGTGCACTCCATGCTTGCAAATGAGGAAAAACAAGCGGTACTCCCTGCAAGATCTCAGATTATGGTAGCAATCCAAACTTATACCCCATGATCTACAAGATCAATATACACAGTCAGCAAGACTCAAGCAAATACTACAGTATCAAAATCAATGGAATTCGGCTTACCTCTATGACTTACCAACAACCGATGAAATGGTCCCTGCACTGCCTACTACAGAGGTCCAATCCCTGCATCAAATGGGCCAGACCAATGCTATCCCAGTCTAATCTCCCGATGGCATCCAAATCACAGAGGGCCCATAATATGCACATGTGGACGTTGTTTCTACTGTCATTAAATAGAGTACATCCCAGCATATACAGTAGAAAGCTACAGGTGTACTGATATGTAGAGATAGTCCTGCCAAGTGTCTTGGCCAACACTGCCTCCCAGAAATAGTCATATGATACGTTGTGTCCACCTCTCATACTGGGAGACACACCTAGCAGGTCAAAGATCGTGTCATACGACCAACGCGGTGATGTCAGTCTGGCATCAAACTGAATGGGCAATCCAGCAGACGATCAAAATCAGTCAAACCTTTGACTTCTGGTCAAGCCATTGACCAGACAATGTTGTATTTTAATAGAATCCTAAATGTAGACTTTTGATCCAGCAGACGGTCACCTCTAGTTCTGTAGTAACCATTCGATCCAGCAGAGATCATAGAATCAAGCCTTTAATTCCTAAACCCTAGCAATAGGCATCTAATCGCTGACATCAGATGATTATCTTGTAATAAATCCATCAGTCTTGTAGTGACCACTGATCAACCTTGATCGTTTAGCCTGAATGTTGGGCTCTCGATGACAGAATTAGGATTATTATTGGTCAAAATCGTCGACCAAAAAATATCAAAGACCCAGCAGAGGATCTCAAATGCCACTTTGGAGATATTTAACATTTATTTGATGGCATGAGCATCAACCCAACAGAAGATCACCAAGGTCCCATAATTGACCACTTGATCCAGCAGAGATCATAGAACCAAACCTTTGGTTCCTAAATCCTAGCAGTAGGCATCTCAATACTGATTACAGATGATTTCAAGCCTCGCAGTAAAGCCATTGGTCTCGCAGAAGACCTCTAATCAGCATTGATCATTTAGCTCGAGAACTGGGCCCCTAGTGGCAGAATTAGGTTTCTAAGCCTCAGCATGAGTAGCAGATCAGCATTGATCACTTTTAGCCCGAGCACCAGGCTCCCAGTTGCAGAATTGGGTTGTAAGCCTTAATATGAGCACTCTGTAAGCCTCAACGCGAGCACTCTGCAAGCCTCAATGCAAGCACCCCGTAAACCTTAGCATGAGCATTGGACCTCGACGCGAGCATCGGTCAAGTACCTCCCTTACTTTCAGTGAAAAGTCATGTTATGATCAAGTCTCATTTTGATGACTTATACTTGTGTCATCTCAAAATAGTCTTGATAAGGGGCAAACTGTTGACCCTAACTTTTCACCTATGCGCGTAATCTCGGGTTTCATTCATTCGGCTTGGAATCAGTCCCCGGAGTCAATCCCGATTTGCGTACATGCATTTTAACTTCCTCTGAGTATTCTAGGCATCTAGAATACCTTACATTTTGCCCACACAAGGTAAAATGCATAAATAGAATGAACTTAGCACATAGCACTATATGGCAGAAAAAGACATTTGGTGGGGCCCACCTTTCAGGCCAAGCCTGATGTACTCTGTATAGAAAAGGATGTTTGGTGGGGCCCACCTTTTGGGCCAAGCCAAGACTCGCTACCCACTGTAATTCTATTGTGTGTGTTCTATACGCACAGAACATATCCCACTTGCTACCCTACTCAAGACAAAGCACTTGGCATGCTATTTGCCACCTTCCGGGCCTACTACACTGTAGGGCCCATCGAGGCACTATTCACCATGAATAGTACACATATGGTGCCCACCACTCAACTTAGCCTAATTCAAGTGTTCTATGCACATAGAACACATTTTCGCTAGTGCCTACGCGAGGCACGACCTTTTGGCATGCTGAATGCCACTTTTGGGCCAAAATAGTGCCACAAGCCTTAAAACAGGCCCATTAGCGAAAACTCGTTGTTCGGGGCCGAATTTGGCAAAACTCAAAACTACAAAGTGACTCAGAATGTTGTTTGCATCTTCGATGACATATGGCATGCATTACGTTTTGATCATACGGGCCTGTGCACATTACCTAAAAATGCAACATGCGTAGCACATTGCACAATGCGCTACGCATATTACAAAAAAAGATGTTTGGTGGGGCCCACTTTTGGGACCAAATCCGGAAAAATTTTCTTCATGAAAATGTCTTAGAATGTCAAATGACACATATTTGACATGTCGCACGCATTATATTTTGCCCATACGAGGCAAAATACGCATAGGGTAAATAGTGCATGTGCGCACTATTTGAAAGGAAAAGACGTTTGGTCGGGAGCCTTTTCGGGACCAAATCTAGAAAAATTTTGTACTGCAAAGTGTCTTAGAATGTCAAATGATGCATATTTGACATATGGCTCACATTACATTTCGCTCGTACGAGGCGGAGCGCATTGTAATGTGCGTAGCACTTTGTACAATGCGCTACGCATGTTACAAAAAAAGCATTTGGTCGAGAGCCCTCCCGGGACCAAAACTAAAGTGAGCCATATCACACAATATCTTAGAACATAAAATGATGATTCTAGGGTATGAGGCACACATCCCGATGCGACCCAAGTGGGCCCCACGCGACGGGTCAACATATAATGTGCTACGCATATTGTATAATGTGTAGCGCACATTGCCTAATATGTGGCACACATTCTTTTAAAATTTTCAAATCCGGTTCAAAAATTACAATTTTACCAAACCCTAATTTGGCTCTATAAATATAGAGCTAAGGGTCATCTGATGGGGATCCAAATTTTGCTCCTAAGCAAGGGAAAACTATGCCAAAATTCCTCCAAAATTAATTAAACACTTAATTAATTAAATTGGTAGGATTTAGAGACAAAAACAAGCACTAGTTAGGTCCCTAACCATGATTGGAAGCAAGAAATTGAAGAAAAACATACTGCCCAAAAGTAATTTTTCATTTTCCTTCCATTTTTTTTAGATTTTTGCATAAATCTCCTAATTTTTGCTTGATCTACTTGTGATTGGCTTCAATCTTGAATTTTCATGGGTTACTCATGCTGTTGGGTATCCAAAACTACTGAAACCCGGCTTTGATCTACCTAGATCCGAGCCGGATTTCACGATTTTGCAAAAATCCTTCATTTTCCTCTGTTTTTCAAAGAATGTGCGCCACACATTCATGAATATATGCCACACTTTGCCAATGTGTGGCGCACATTCATCAATGTTTTATGCACATTGTTCAAAATTTTCCTAGAAAATGCAATTTTTCTCGATTTTCACTTCCGATCTGACGAATCCAGCTACATCAAAGGCTTTTCCATGCCTCTAGTGTACTGGATCTGTCATAAATCCTCCAGATCTAAGCTAATTTCAACTTTGAAATTAATTTTTCTAAGAATGTGTGCCACACATTCATGAATATGTGCCACACTTTGCCAATGTGTGGCGCGCATTCATCAATGTGCTACGCAT
Organism: Dalechampia spathulata; assembly: GCA_948192965.1. Lineage (NCBI taxonomy): Eukaryota > Viridiplantae > Streptophyta > Magnoliopsida > Malpighiales > Euphorbiaceae > Dalechampia > Dalechampia spathulata. The sequence goes on from CANYBF013448452.1 coordinate 61,504, forward strand.
ATTATTCCCAAAATTCCAAGAAAATCGCATTTTTCTTCCATTTTCTCTCCCGATCTGATTTTCCAGTGACATTTGAGGCTTATCCATGTCTTAAATGTTCTGGATCTATCAAATATTATCCAGATCTAATTAATTTTAGCCTTAAAATTAATTATTCAAATTAATTACTTAATTAAATGTTTGGATTGCAATTTGGAGGCCGATTCGTGCTCAAATGAGGTACTGTCCTTTATTAATGTTGCTTATTTTAATCTGCAGATCGAGTTTATACTTATAAATTTGATTTTCTTCCAGATTTAACATCAATGTGCGCCACACATTGTACAATGTGCACAGCACATTGCCAATATGCTGCGCACATTATATAACATCCGGCGCACATTCTTCACATTTTTTCAGAAAAATCATATTTTTCAGCCGTATTTTAACATATTTTGACAAATCCAGCAACATTTGATGTTTGGCAGTAACTTAAGTGTATTGGATACGTCATAAAATAATTACATTTAATTAATTTTGGCCTCAAAATTAATTTTCTATGATAAAATGCCATTTTAACTCGTATAAATGCGATTTTTGAAAGGATTGGATTCAAATTGGTTGAGGGGCTATCTCCAAATTATTCCAAGTGATGTTAGCACTCCCATTTGATTTTCCATGATCAAAAAAAAATAATTTTGCTTAAAATTATTTTTATTTTTATTAATTTTCATGATCCAGCTCGTATAAAATCATAAATTATTGCCAAATAATTAATGGATTTTGACTCTTGGTTCAGGCTTTTCACATGGCATTAGACTAGTCAAATAAATCCTAAATTCATTTGCTACTAATGAATTTATTTGTGTTTATTTTGCATATTCGCATTGTGCATTTTCGGCTTGTACCAGCCGAGGTGAATAGTACTCAAAGAGGAATGGGATGTTACTTAACGTCCCAAAATATGTATACGAGGACATTTATATAATAGGGTAGATTATTATTGGCTTGTAATAATTAATCCCCCCTAATATCCCCTAATTTCCTCGATCCCTTTCACGGCCATTATTATTTTTAATCATGGATGATTTATATTTGCTTAAATATACATGTCATCATGTCACATGCCATGTCACATGACACAATCGCACACTACTATGCATGCCATGCATATGCTATGTCATAACATACTATATTTCATATGTACATACATATAAATATGCCAATATGCAATCCAATACGCAAATATACCAAATACGCAATCTTATACATACAATCAATATGCCTTGCCATGCATATATATGCCATTATTGTATGGCATATACTATGTCACGTCGTATGCCATAACGCATGTCATACCGTATGCCATCATATATACTATACTGAATACACATTCACATACACATCACTATGCCATGACATGCATATAATATGGCATATATCCTTCACATGCCATGCATACGGTATGCCATCCATTACGCTATGACATGCATATGTCATGCTATGCATCATTTTACATGCCATGCACATGGTATGTCACACATTATTCACACGTCATGCATATGATATGTCATTCATTTTACATGCCATATATCATTTCACATGCCATGCATATGGTATGTCATGCATCACCTCACATATCATGCATACGATATGTCATCCATTTCACATGCCACGCATAAGGTATGTCATCCACTATGCCATGTCATACATATGCCATGACATCCATCATCCTACATATCATACATACGCTATGTATATGCCACGCATACGCCAAATGCCAAAACAAGTCAAAACATTAACGCATAACGCTATACGCTATTTATCATATTATGTGCTTACATAATATGTTAGGTTGTCGTATCATGCATATGATATGTCATTCACACTCACATGTCATGCATATGCCATGCTACTTTATCGCTATTTCGTATGTCATGCATATGCCATGCCATTTAAATGCCATATAGCTTTATATGTTATTTTACGTGCAACCTTGCAATGCCCATCCATATGACGCGCTGTGTGCTTATATTTACGCTCGCATGCTTGCCTGCTTAGGAAAATTAATACCAACTATAATGGTAAAATCAATTTTAGAAACTCATAGAATAGATCTCCACCACCCGAACCCAATCTCTGAAGGGTTTAACTAGCACTTATGCTATGGGTCGGTTGGACTAATTTGAAACCATCCGGTGGTGACTCCCTTGCAACTCTTTCAAGTCCGTATCATTCCCTAAGGGAACCCCTTAGGAAGACTGCACTTTTGCTCTAAGTGCGGTCCTCGGTCCATGACTTTCGCCAGCCTCACTCTGGGCCTCGGTAGAAACTGGCGCTCACAAACGTCTTACAATGTCAAATAATGCTTATTTGACATGTGAAACACATTGCATTTTACCCATACGAGGAAAAAAGCATAAGCAGAACATACTCAGCATATGATGTGCTCACTTTCAAAACACATTGCATTTTGCCCATGCGGAAAAAGACGTTTGGTGAGACCTACTTTCAGGGCCAAATCTGATGTGCTCCACATAGCACAATGTTTTAGAATGTCAAATGATGCTTATTTGACATACGGTGCATATCCTGTTTTGCCCGAGTGAGGTAAAACGCATAGGGGAAAAATGCTATATGCATAGCATATAGCACTATGTGTTACGCATATAGCGAAAAAAGATGTTTGGTTGGGAGCCTTCTCGGGACCAAATCTAATGTATGTCACATCATACAATGTTTTAGGACATGAAATGATGCTTATTGGGAACGGGGCACATGTCCCCATGTAGCCATAGTCGGCCCCATGTGATGAGTCAAAATGCTATGTGCGTAGCACATAGCACTACATGCTACACACATAGGCTATGTATTGCTCACATAGCACTATGTGTGGCACACATAGCACTATGTGTGGCATACATAGCACTATGTGTGGTACACATAGCCTATAAATTTTCAATTTCTAGATTGAAAATTACATTTTTGCCAAATCCTAATTTCCCTCTATAAATATAGAACTTGGGTTTAGCAAAAAGAACTTCAAAAAATTACTAAAAGCAAGCCAAAACTCTGCCAAAATCATTCCTCACTTAATTAAACACTTAATTAACTAAATTGCTTAAGATTTAGAGACTAATTAACACTAGTTAGGCTCCCTAAGCATGATTGGATTCAAGATCTTGAAGAAAAACCTGCTGTGGTAAGTTAAATTCTTATTTTTCTTCCCTTTTCTTCATGTTTTTGCTTGGATCCATGGATTTTGGTTTGATCTCTTGATGATTGGCTTCAATCATGTTTTTTTATTGATTATTGATGCCTTTTGATAATAAAAAATGCTTGTTTTTGCTTCGGATCTACCTAGATCTAAGCTGGATTTCACGTTTTTCTCAAAAACCTTTATTTTCCTTGTATTTTTGGACCTATGTGCACCACATATACCACTATGTGCACCACACATAGCCTATGTATGGTGCACATAGGCCTATATGCTACACATATAGGTCCCAGAATTTTCAAAAAATGCTCATTTTTGCTCATTTTCTCTTCTAATCTGACAAATCCAACTACATTAAGGACTTTTCCATGCTTCTAGTGTACTGGATCTATAAAAAATCTTCCAGATCTAATTGATTTCAACCTTGAAATTAATTTTTTTTCAAATTAGATGCTCATCTACCAACCGAAAATGCACTTTCTGGCTTTGATCTGCCTAGATCTAAGCCAGATCTTGAGTTTTTGTTGAAAAACTTCACTTTTCTTCAATTTTTCTCTGCTATGTGTGCCATACCTTCATCTATGTATGCCACACATAGCCTATGTGTGGTGCACATAGGCCTATGTGTAGTGCATAAAGGCCTCTGATTTTCCAGAAAATCGATTTTCGTTTTCGTTTTCATTCATTTGCTTGCCCGATCTGATTTTTCCAGCAACACCAAAGGCTTGTCTATGCTTTTAGTGTTTTGGATCTATCAAATATTATCCGGATCTAATTTATTATTCAAGTTAATTGCATAATTACTTGTTTGATTTACAATTCGGAGGCCGATCTGTGCTTAAAACGAGGTATTGTCTTCATTAAAGTTGCATATTTTAATCTGTAGATCATTTTTATACTGATAAATTTGATTTTCTTGCAAATTTGGTACCTATGTATGCCACACATCATGGTATGTGCGCAGCACAATAGCCTATGTGGTGCGCACATAGTACTATGTGTGCGTGCATGTTCCTTGGAAATTTTTCGAAAAACCATATTTTTGAATTATTTTCAATCCCAACTTGATAATTCCAGTAGCATTTAATGCTTGAAAATAGCTCAAGTGTATTGGATACATCAAAAATTAATTACATTTAATTAATTTTGGCCTCAAAATTAATTTTCCACGATTAAATGCCTATTTAACTCGTATAAATGTGATGTTTGATAGGATTGGATTCAAATTGGTTGAGTTGCTATCTCCAATTGTTTCATGTGATGTTAGCAATTCCCATTTGATTTTCCATGATCAACCAAAAATAATTTTACTTAAAATTATTTTTTTATTTAATTAATTTTCACGATTCGGCTTGTATTAATTCACTTGATTGTTACCACACAATTAGCGGGATTTTGACTCTTGGTTCGTGCTTTCATATGGCATTGGACTAGTCAAATAAATCCTAAATTTATTTGCTACTATATTTTGCATAATATCCATTCGTGCATTTTTAGCTCGTGCTACTCGAGGCAAAAAAATACCCGAGGAGGAGGGGACGTTACTTAATGTCCCAAAATGATGTATGCGAGGATATTTTTGTAATAGGATAGAATTATTCATTATTTTGTAATAATTCCCCGTAAAATCCCATGTGTATCCCCTATTTCCTCAATCCCTTTCATCGGCCTTGCGATATTCTTTTATTTCGTGGATGGTTTATTATATTTGCTCAAATATATATGTCATATTATGTCACATGCCATGTCACATGCCTTATCACACACTTCTATGCCATGTCATGCATATGTCATACCATAACATAATTATCTCGTATGCCAATACAATCCAAATACGCCAATATGCAACGCAATACGTGCAATTTTCCATGTTATCTGCCAATATGCCATGCCATATCATATGCTACCATGCTAATTCATCATGTCATATGCCATTATGTAATGCCATATATGCCATGTCATGTCGTATGTCATGCTACATGCTATATCATATGCCACATCATATGCCATGTCGCATGCCACGCCACATGCCATGTTAAATGCCAATTTACCCACGTATCACTATGTCATGTCATGCATATGTCATGTCACTTTACTATGCCATGAATTATTATGTCATGACATGCATATGCCATGTCATTTTAATATGTCATCATGTCACATGTCATACATATGCCATGTCATCCAAATGCCATATAGCATTATATGTCATTCTATGTACAACCGTGCAATGCCAAATCGTATGTTGCTCTGTGTGCTTACATATACGCTCGTATGCTTGCCTGCTTAGGATAATTAACTCCAACTATAATGGTAAAATTGCTTTTGGAAACTCATAGAAATAGATCTCTACCACTCGAACCCAATCTCTGAAGGGTTTAACTAGCACTCATGCTATGGGTCAGTTGGACCAATCCGGAACCATCCGGTGGTGACTCCCTTGCGACTCTTTTGAGTCTATATCAATCCCCGAGGTAGCCCCTCGAGAAGACTGCGCTTTCACTCCAAGTACGGTCCTCGATCCATGAGCCTCGCAAGCCTCACTCTGGGTAGTCGGCAGAAACCGACGCTCACATAAATATATAAATTCAATGATATAATAATAGCAAGTAATCTTCACTTCAATCAATCATAATGTATTAACATTTAGATACCATTTAAAAATATCATATAATACTATCATTAATAATTATTCTTGCTATAATTAGTGATTTTCATTTCAATATCATTATTTGTTCACATTTATCCTATGTGTCATCATCATCATTTTCTATGTCGCAAAGATCACAATATATCATCATAATTTATTATCAATAAACGTATATGCCATGATATGTATTTTCATAAATTGCAAAGTATGCCTTATAGGATTCACTTCCAAAATTTAACTTTCATCAATTAGAATCAGTGTAATAAAAATATGAATGAACATATAATCACATGTTAAATTAAGGTAAGTTAATACTTACCTATCGATCCATTATTAAGGAATTAGCTAAATAAATAATACAAACTTGTGATTTCCATTTTCTTTTAAATTCCTAGTGGTTTGAGTTGAATTTCCCTCTGAATCATATAAATCACAAATTAAACATTCATCTTTAATTAACAACTTTAATTCCATTATTAATAATTTACCATTCACATTAGTAAACATATACCACTGTATAACAATCATTTAGGTAAACTATTAAAATTCACTTATCATGACTTAATATTAATTAGAAAATCACCTTAATATTTACAATCATATCACTATTCATATCTATTGCATCATTATTCATATGTGTTAAACTTTCATCTTAAAATAAAAGACTCTTCCATAATCATCACATTAATCCATCCATAACTTATATAATATATTATACTTATAAAATTACTTATTAAAATGCCTTAATTATATACTAATAAATCAATTTTTTTAAACAAAATAATACTTGTAACATTGAACCTAAATCTTTAAAACTTCCTTAGATTACTTTACATATTCTAAATTATTTATTAACATATTAAATTTTAAGATACTAAATTTAAAAGTTTAAAATATTATCCTTTAAAGCCTTAATAACAACTCTATGTATTTATCATTTAAATGACCATTTAATTATTAAATTAACTAAACGTTTTCATTGAAAATTTGATTTATTAAATTTTAAATTTAATATATATATTATAAGTTCAATAAACTATTTATTCATAAAACCATTTATTAAAATATCCAACCCACCATATAACACTTACATAAATTAAAAAAAATGTTTAATTTACAAAACATACCTTAAAACATTTCAATACTCTTATATTTCATACTTTGAATAAACTGTCCCTTTTTTAAAATCCAACTTACTCGATCATCATTTCCATTTTTAATATAACCATTATATACCATATCAATTAAACCATTATAATACCAAAATCACATAACACTCTCATCCAAAACAATCTTTTTTTTAAACAAAATTCCAACATTAAAGCCCAAATCATCTCAACTTATCTAGCAATTACACACCCAAAATAGCTCATATAATTAGTAAATAAATTACCCACATGGTATCAACATCCTTTAACAATACACTCACCTTGAAATTAATTTCCCTCTCAATACATAATATAAATATATATATACAACAATCCATAACTAATCCATATACCCATAACCACAGCAACATCACGGTAACAACATCCCAAACTCTTAACTACCAAAAAAAATGGCATTCACTCACTCACAAACTCTCATGTAATATATCTTACAATTGTAATTTTAAGAACCCAAAAATTAGAAAAGAAAATTACTGGAATCACCCCAAAAATTCTTCCACCTAGCTGAAATCGTCGATCCTCAATAATCACTTATTCATAACCTTAATTTATGAACCAAACATACATGCATGTGTCCTTAATTAAAAATTGGTCCAAGAAAATAAAGAAGAAAGAAACCAGAGCAGGTGTTGCGACAACCAAAAGATGAAATAAAATCAAACCAGAAATTCCTCACCTTACCACTCACCAATAGTTAGAAATCTCCACTTCCTCCTTTTGATTAATTTTTCCTAAGTTTGAATCCTTCATTCGAACCCACTAAACACACATGCATAAAGGATTAAGCTAAATTTTAATGAAAACTAATAAAATAAGAAGAGGAAGGCTGCGGCAGATTCAAAAGAAGATAATAAAGAAATATTGTGCTGCTAGAAATCTTCAAATTGAAGAGGAAAATTTTGATGTTTCGGTTAAGTAAAGAAAAGAAGAGAGGAAGGATTCCTCCTAAGAATGAAAGAAAGGCCAGATTATATAAAACTTAACAGAGATTCGGTCATGATAAGAAAATGAAATTGGTGGGTACAAGAAGAAGAGAACGGGAGGCTAATTACCATATATTATCCTTATCCTAATGGTGGCATTCCACTCTATTGATATACACCCACCCATATTAGAACATTTCTCAATCCTCCATTATCTTCTATTTAAACTATTTTATTTAAATTATATATAATACATTATACATTCCTATTAAATGCATATATATAGTATATATATCATATAATTACTCATTAAATAATATAATAAAATTTTATATTTGTCCTATATAATATAATATTTATAATACCTTGTATTTACATATATACATAATA